>CM038681.1:179225164-179495309 GCA_021605205.1 Aegilops longissima | reverse complement strand
AGTTCATCTCCATAAGCATAATTCATATTGGCATCTTGGCCACAAGCATAGCAAGCATCATCAAAAAGGGATATTTCAAAAGAATCAACGGGATCATAACAATCATCATAGCATTCATCCTTTGGTAAATTCGAAGGGAAATTAAACAATGTATGGGATAAAGAGTTACTCTCATTAGATGGTGGGAATGGGTGATCAATGCGCTCTTCCTCCTTTTGTTCTTCGCTCTCCTCCTCATCTCTTTCATCCAATGAGCTCACAATGTCATTAATTTCTTCTTCCATAGACTCCTGCAAAATATTAATCTCTTCTTGGACAGCGGAGGAGTCCTCAATATATGGTTTAATATAAGGATTAGAAGCATAATTATCATAGCAATATTTGAGTATGGCCAAATTTTCAGATTTGTAGAGAGTAGTATCACACTCTTCAATAAAACAAGCAATTTCACAAGTACCCCTAAAAGCAACAAATTCTTCAGTTTGTTGAACATCATAGTAATTATAAATACCCTTAGTATACGAAGATATGATTCCATTATCACTAAACTAACATTGGTAAGGAAGGTGTTTCTTAGGGTCTTTAGAACAACAAGTACAATCATATATTTCACATAAATTCCAAGCATAGCACTGCAAACGATGAATTTGATCGAGTAAAAGTTTCCCTTTTTTAGATATGCGGTGTCGCACATAACAAGCATGCTCATCTAAAGATTTGCCCTCAACTAAGCTAGTTGGGTTTTCAGCCCGAGCACATAGGGATCAAAGATGGTCCAAGTAAAAAGCTTTAGTAGTGTGATATATTTTGAGTGGTTCTTCAACCATTGGTTCAGTAGGCACCACTAATTTTTTTGGTATTTTGCGTTTCCTACCCATAACTAAAGATAGAAAACAAGAGCACAAAATAAAAACTACGTAGTGATAAAGCAAACAAGCACACACGAGAATATTCACCCCACGCTATAACTCCCCGGCAACGGCGCCAGAAAAAGGTTTTGATAACCCACAAGTATAGGGGATCAATTGTAGCCTCTTTCGATAAGTAAGAGTGTCGATGTAGCGACCCGACCTCAGACGGTCAAGCCTCTGTGTTTTTGTGCCATCCCTGGATCAGTATGCTGGCACACACAGTACATCAATGTATATATCAAAGTGCAATCACATGTATAATTAACGTAAAACTGATATATACCTCATAAGTCACAGCGGAAACAAATAGTCGGGTGTGGAGTCCCATCAACGCCATCGGCAGGCTGAGTGTAGACCGTAACCCTGTATCGTAACTCTTACTCGTCAAAGAAAATCCTGCAACATGATACGTTGCAGCCGTGTAGGTCGATACATTGAATGTACCGGCAAGATCACAATAAGAAAAACAGATGATAAACTATACTATATGCGGTATGGCTTTGTGGCTCAGATCGAGTTTTGTTTGCATAAAAGCTGATTTTATTTTCCCTACATCAAAGGAATAAATGAAGTCTGTACTATGGAGTTTTCTATCATGACATGGTTCCGCCAACCGATGTCTCATAGCCCAAAATCATCATATGTTGCCCACAATTAAGTTATCAATCCGGTGTTGAGAGTTCGAGATAGATCCAAGTCGGATGCTCAAATTGTCCGTAATCGGGACACGGCTAATCGATTAGGTTTAAACCCTCTCATTCAACTTTCAGAAAGTTTCAAATTTCACTCAATTTCACACAGTAAATCACACAACAAACAATCAATCAATCAAAACTATTTATTTATTATAACATTCCAAAATTTAGAATTTTGGGATGTTACAAACCTACCACACTTAAAATGAATCTCGTCCTCGAGATTCGAAGAGGCAGCAAGAAAAGGTTAGGGTTTGGGGGTCTTCCAGCAAATCCGTCGATCGGAATGGTCTAGTGTGCTACCACACTTAAAAGCAGGGTTATGGTTCCAACGGAACTCAGGTACTCCATCCCTAGGGTGAACACCATCGGTCTTCTCACAACTTCGAAGTAACTCCTACATTGGGGCTCTTCGGTAGGGTCAAAACCTTTTCCTCAAATCGTGTCCTTTCATCTGGTGAGGTTCTTCCGAGGCTGTGTCTCCTTAGTGACAGTGCATGTGCCGCCAATAAACAACTATCGAGATCTCATGGTGGTGCGACCATTACAGGTTTCTCCTGCAGGAATAATGGGTTGGGTTGGGTCTCACCGTATGACCTCGTTTGTAGCGGTTGCGGTACATGGATCAATCGTCCTACCATTCTAAGGTTTTGGCTTGTCGTATCGGCGCTCTTCTAAAGTTTTCAAGTCTCTCGATTTTCCATCAACATATGATAGTTCATGATAGAAGTCTCGGTATGGGGCCAATCCATCCGTACTTGAATCATTACCACATACGTAAGCAGTGAATCACGTATTCTAACACTTGGGCATACTCACAAGCATTGCAGAATTTCTCTTCTCAACGAACTTAGTTCGGATAATTCCATTGATTCTGCAAGCTGAACAAAACATCTATCGTTTCTTCACAACTCTCGGGTTTTGCGTAACCTCCTCTGAAACGTCTGTGATCAAATCGCATCTTCCCAAAATTTCTTCTTCCGATGGGTACTTGACCCTTATTAATTCCTGGGCCTGTGGGTTATGAGCCCACTTCAACACTTGTACCAATTTCACTCATCCTTGGAGTTACAATTGCTCCATTTTCCAACATTACACCACTTTAAATCCAATAACATTTCATTTCTTAATACCGTCATATCAAAGATAAAACTTCAACTCATTTTTTTCCAAACTCCAACCTGTGGGACACATTTCCATTTCCATTGGTCTAGTGTTCTTCATAGGGTACTACCACCCTAAAAATGAAATTCACAAATCCATCCATAGACCATATTTCTCATATCCTCGAAAATGGTCAAAATCCGTATTCATAGAGTAACAACTCATACAATTAAACATATGAAAACATGTCACCTTAACTTTATTGATTTCATGAATCCATTACAAACTCTGAGCACCCATTACATAACTCAACTTATTGTACTCATAAAAATGAAATTGCTTTCTATTACTCTTGTTTCCAATATCAAAATTCCAACTACTCAACTCCAGCTTTCATCTTGTTGGGACATTTAGTAGCATAATGTCCTGCTTCCTTGCAGCGAAAACAAAAGACTTCCGACATGTATCGGGGCTTCTTTGTGATTATGTAGGCTCCTTGGATTCTTGGCTTCTTTTACGGACATTTACTAGCGTAATGACCTAAATCCTTGCACCTGTAACAAGTGATATGACTCAGGTCCTTCTCTGCGAAAATTGTGTTGTTCAGGGTTGCCTTCTTTTCTCTTCTGGATTTCTCTGTAATGATCGAGCTTCTATTTCCGAGGTCAAACTTCACTTCTGTCGGAAATCTCTGAAATATTCTTCTCTTTCCTTGGTACAATCTTTGGGAAAATGTCCTTCTTCTCCACATGAATAGCAAGCGTTGGAGTAAAATCTGTTGAGGCCTTCTCCATCGGGGTCTTCAACACATTCCTTCATCACAGGTTCTTTCATAACTTCTCGGAGGGCTTCTTTCATTCCTTCTTCCTGCTCTGAATAGTTTGTTGCACCATGGGGTAAATGTAACCTTGAGTCGGGTAGTGGGTGGTTCCTTCACACAAGAAACAAGTCACCTTACTAGTTGGGCATTCCTCACTGGGTGTTTCTCCTCACAATGAGGACATCCATCCTTGTGTTCCTCTGAGTGTGTCCTATTTCTCCATAAAACTTGCGAGCACAAGGTTTATTTCTTGGTGTATCATGGTGCTTCGGATAAGACAAGATCTTGTCGAGTCTTCTTGAATTCGTCCCAAGTTCTTGCTCCATTAAATCCTTGTATGGCTTGATGCATTTTCCACCAGGTTGCAGCACTTCCTACAAAGTCTTGAAGAGCGTAAGATACTTCATTCTTCCTTGAAACCAAATTGCTCCAGTGATTCTCCATGTTACGAATCCATAGCTCGCCTCCGGTGAGTCTTGATCCAGAGAATATCGAGCCAACCGTTCATCATCTATGGGGTCCAAAAGTTTTGGGATGGGATATGAGAGAAGAATGGAGGGATATACACACAATACAAACAATAGTTTTGAAGAAACGAGTTTTATTTTGTGGCTGTCGGAAAACATCAAAAAAATGACAGCTCACAAATCGCCGCATCTAACGTAAGTGTGTAACAGGGGTTTGGTCTCTAAAGGTCAAATAATTCTTCAGGAACTTCAAATTCTTCAAGTCTTCAGAGTCTTCAATTGTTGCAGCTGCAATTCTTCCAACACATGGTGAAATCCTCTTTACTCTGAAATGGCCATCAGTTGTCCGATATCTTTAATTCTTGGAGTGACTTTAGTTGATCTTCCGTGTGGTCAAAAGGGAAAGGTGTATATTCTAACTATTTGAGGTGAGAGTGTCTATTTGATAAAATCTGAAAAGATGAGAAGTAAGAGTCTTTTGAAAATAAAGTTTTAGAAATTTCCTGTCCAAGGGGCTTTCCGATTTCTAGGGTCACGTCCTCACACCAACATGTGCTCGATACCATATCATGGCGACCCGACCTCGAGACGGTCAAGCCTCGTGTTTCATGCCATCCTCGGATCGGTATCTTTGCACACACAGTACATCAATGTATATATCAAAGTGCAATCACATGTATAATTAACGTAAAACTGATATATACCTCATAAGTCACAATGAAACAAATAGTCGGTGTGGAGTCCCATCAGCGCCATCGGCGAGTTGAGTGTAGACCGTAACCACATATCGTAACTCTTACTCGTCAAAGAAAATCCTGCAACATGATACGTTGCAGCCGTGTAGGTCAGTACATTGAATGTACCGGCAAGATCACAATAAGAGAAAACAGATGATAAACTATACTATATGCAGTATGGCTTTGTGGCTCTGTATCTGAGTTTTGTTTGCATAAAAGCTGATTTTATTTTCCCTACATCAAAGGAATAAATGAAGTCTGTACTATGGAGTTTTCTATCATGACATGGTTCCGCCAACCGATGTCTCATAGCCCAAAATCATCATATGTTGCCCACAATTAAGTTATCAATCCGGTGTTGAGAGTTCCGAGATAGATCCAAGTCCAGATGCTCAAATTGTCCGTAACCGGGGACACGGCTAATCGATTAGGTTTAAACCCTCTCATTCAACTTTCAGAAAGTTTCAAATTTCACTCAATTTCACACAGTAAATCACACAACAAACAATCAATCAATCAAAACTATTTATTTATTATAACATTCCAAAATTTAGAATTTTGGGATGTTACAGTCGAACCCAACGAGGAGCTAAAGGTAGAACAAATATTCCCTAAAGTTCTATCAACCACCGATACAACTCTACGCACGCTTGACGTTCGCTTTACCTAGAACAAGTATAAAACTAGAAGTACTTTGTAGGTGTAACGGGATAGGTTTGCAAGAATATAAAGAGCACGTAAATAAAAACTAGGGGCTGTTTTAAGTAAATAAGCAATAAAGTTAGTATAGCGAGTGTGGAAAAGTGGTGGTAGGAGTTGCGAAATTGTCCCTAAGCAATTGACTGCTTTACTAGACCGATAGCAAGTTTTATGTGGGAGAGGCCACTGCTAGCATGTCATCCTGTCTTGGAATTCTATGCACTTATGATTGGAACTATTAGCAAGCATCCGCAACTACTAACGCTCATTAAGGTAAGACCCAACCATAGCATTAAGATATATCGGTCCCCCTTCAATCCCGTATGCATCAATTTCTATGCTAGGTTGAAGCTTCTGTCACTCTTGCCCTCCAATACATAGTCCTATCAACATACAACTAACCCTATGGTGTGATCCATGCGCGCGCTCATATGATGGGCACCAAAGGACAGCAACATAACCACAAGCAAATTAAACCAATCATAGCAATTCACCAATTACCGATAGGACAACGAAAATCTACTCAGACATCATAGGATGGCAACACATCATTGGATAATAATATGAAGCATAAAGCACCATGTTCAAGTAGAGGGTACAGCGGGTTGCGGGAGAGGGGACCGTTGTAGATAGATGGGGGAAGGTGATGAAGATGTTGGTGAAGATGACGGAGGTGTTGGTGTAGATCGCCGTCACACGATGATGGCCCCGGCGGCGTTCCGGCGCCACCGGGAGAGAGTGGGAGAGGGCCCCCCTCCTTCTTCTTCCTTGACCTTCCCCCTAGATTGGAGAAGGGTTTACCCCCTGGTCCATGGCTTCCATGGCGGCGGAGGGGCGAGAGCTCCTCCGAGATTGGATCTGTCTCTCTCTCTGTTTCTGCCTTCCAGATTCTGGCCTTTCATCGTTTCTTATATTCTCGGAGATCCGTAACTCTGACTGGGCTGAAATTTTAACACGATTTGTATCCGGATATTGGCTTTCTTGCGGCGAAAGAAGGGCACCAACCGCCTTACAGGGTGGCCATGAGGGTCAGGGGCGCGCCCCCTGCCTCGCTGCCCCCTCGGGCATCGTCTCGCATGGATTCTTCTTCCCAAAAATCACATATATATCCAAAAAATCTCCGTAAGTTTTTATCCTGTTTGGACTCTGTTTGATATGGATTTTCTGTGAAACAAAAACATGCAACAAATAGGAACTGGCACTGGGCACTAGATCAATATGTTAGTCCCAAAAATAGTATAAAAAGTTGCCAAAATTATATGAAAGTTGTATAATATTGGCATGGAACAATCAAAAATTATGGATACGACGGAGACGTATCAGCGGGTTACACGTGCAATTTAAGAGACGAGTGTATATTTTACTAATCGAAATCGACCAACCAAGCGCTTCGCCCGAGACCATATGCTTTTATTTACAAGTGTCAGCTTTACAAGCGGTTTTGGTTGGTAAACGATGATCCAATCACGACCTAAGATGATGAGTTGGTCGTAAGATCATATGGTTTCACCTCTAACCTAACCGAGTTGTCGTATAGGCTATGAATGAAACATAAGACAATAAACTTCTTAAGCACAGAAACAACAGAAGAGGATGATCTTCTTAACGTGCAAATCACAGGCATTGGATCAACATGCAAAACAATATGAAGCATTATTCTTAGGAGGCACGGTGAACAATTCGTGATGCCGCATGCCACAGCATTCCAAGCTCAACTTTGCAATCAAACTCACAAGGCCTCACATTACATAGAAAACATTCAGAACAAACTCTTAAAATACCTTACATAAGTCAACATTCATGTGACTATGCATCTCAGCAGAGTAAATATTTACTTCTGAACTGAAGACATGAATAGGAAAAAACGATCGACGTTGCTCACAGCAAAGAGCGTCCCACTCAAAAATATCAAATGCATGTCTTCTGGCTAACATCAATGAGCAAAAATTGACAAGGTTTTCCAATTCCAATATATTAAACTAATGTATTCTTGCTAACATCAATGATTAACTTTGACAAGCTTTTCCCATTCAAAATGTGTAATGCCTATGATTGTGGAATGGGCAGGGTTTGTCATATTGTCATCTGATAGTCCGGTGGCTCAAGGTGATGATGAATGATTAGAGAATCATTCGATGTATTGTGCATGATGAAGTATTATGGAGGACACGGACCATCTGAACATTTTCTGCAGTTCCACTAAAATCAAGCTGAGCATCCCTGTGGATTTCGTATTTATATGCTGCCAGAAAACAAAGACACATTAGCACACACATGAATATTAGCCCCATTGTCAACCCACCAATCAGTGGACTAACAAACTGAAAGTACGGTAAACAGATTACCATACCCAAATGCCCCATCATTGTTGCTTAGAGTGACATTGACAGACTTGGATTCCTGCCCTGGCTTCTTGGTACTTGTTTGCCCAGTGTTCCTCCGAACCACAAGTAAAGCAGCCATCTCTCTTTTTGTCTTTCTTCTTACCCTTCTTAATGGCCGACATTGGCAGCTCCATTCAAACATATAGTCTGGTGGCTCAAGGTGATGACGAATGATTAGAGAACCATTTTGTGTATTGTGCATGATGAAGTATTATGGAGGACACAAACCATCTGAACATCCACTAAAATCAAGCTGAGCATCCCTATGGATTTCGTATTTATATGCTACAAGAAAACAAAGACACATCAACACACACATGAATATTGGCCCCAGTGTCAACCCACCAATCGGTGGGCTAACAAACTGAAAGTACGGTAAACAGATTACCATACCCAGATGCCCCATCATTGTTGCTTAGAATGACATTGACAGACTTGGAGTCTTGTCCTGACTTCTTGTACTTGTTTGTGCACTTTTTGCCTAGTGCACTCCACGTGTTGTAGAGTTTCCTATGCTCTCTGCAGACTAGTCATGTCACCAGCGTCTACTAATACTTTGTAAAGCTTCTCGATCATTCCTTGTGTAATGTAGCGCAAACTATGACTGCTTCTTTTTGCAAAGTGGTAAGACCAACTGGACCCACTAATGCAGCAGTTTCCCTTAGACACATTGGCTCCTTTTGTGCAGTTCAACTAAAATCAAAGTCGGAATAAAACCGAGCTTTAATTTTGATATCCCTGTAAGCAACAATAGTTATAAGGGAAACAATTCCTCAGAAATAACGTTTGATGACTTGTACTCCCAGAAGAAAAACATCTACTGATCTACCTTATCTTAATGGGAAAGAAAGCAGGAGAGTAGCAATTCTCAATCAGTGTGATTTGTTCATATTAACTGAGACATTATCTTAACAATGCTTTGTTTCAACATGTATAAAGAACGACAAAGCAGAAAAGTACCATTCATAAAACAATGCGACTGATTCATTTTAATAGAGACATTATCTTAACAATACCCTGGTTAAACATGTAGAAAGAACTACAAAGCATGATAGTACCATTTGTAAAATACTATAACTGATATATAATAACAGAGACATTATCTGAACAATACATTTCTTAAACATGTACTCCGGCCGATCCCTAACAGAAATGGTACTCCCGCAGATCCTTAACAAGTGTTGCAGTTTTGAACTAAGATTCAGTAGTTAATTCTGAGGAAAGTCGGTACTAACCTTTCAAGACCAAGATTTGAAACAACTCGTGAGGAATACCTAAAAGAGATCTCAACACATATATGGAAATCCGGTCTCCTTTTGTGTAGTTCCACCAAAATTAAGTGAAGCAAAATGTCGCAATAGCAACAAGTTGAATAGATATCCTTGTTTTAACAGAGGCAAAAAAGGAATCAATTATTGGCCAATAAAGGAGGATGAAACATGCGGCCACAAAAATGGTAATCCCGCCAATCCCTAACAAGTGTTGCAGTTTTGAACTAAGATTGATGAGTTAATTACGAGAGTGGCATTGCTTAATTTTACCAAATGACATTAGATTAACAAAAAGCATAAACAGTTCCAGGGGAGAGTGGGCGCAACAACACCATGTGCTTCCATCTACTTATAAAGGGGGGATGCAGAGTTTTGTTGTAACAAAGAAACAAGCATCATGTCTGGGTTGGAACAATTTTTGCCCACTTAATGGTAAAAGACTGCAGTTCAATAGCTTCAATTCAACATTTATCCAAAACAGTACCAATACAAGTAGCACAACATCTCAAAGCACACTGCAGCATCATGTGGATGAAAGTCGGTACTGACCTTTCTTGACCAAGATTTGAAATAACACGCGAGGAGGACTTGAAAGAAATCCCAACACATATATGAAAATCCATGATCTCCTCTTGTGCAGTTCCATCAAAATTAAGCAAATTCGTCGGTGTGACATTCAAGTTGAACTGCACAAAACACTCCTAAAACAAAAGTGTTTCGCGTAGCGAAGCAAAATGTCGCAATAGCAAAAAGTTGAACAGATATTCCTGTTTTAACAGAGGCAAAAAAGGAATCAATTACTGGCCAATAAAGGAGGATGAAACATGCGGACACAAAAATGGTAATCCCGCCAATCTCTAACAAGTGTTGCAGTTTTGAACTAAGATTCAGTAGTTAATTCTGAGAGTGGCATTGCTTAATTTTACCAGCGGCATTAGATTAACAAAAAGCATAAACAGTTCCAGGGAGAGTGGGCGTAACAACACCATGTGCTTCCATCTACTTATAAAGGGGGTGATGCAGAGTTTGTTGTAACAAATCAACAAGCATCATGTCTGGGTTGGTACCATTTTTGTTCACTACTTAATGGGAAAAGACAGCAATACAATAGCTTCAATTCAACATTTATTTAAAACAGTACCAATACAAGTAGCACAACATTTCAAAACACACTACACGATCATGTGGATGAAGGCAAGTACCAACCTGTCATGATGCATACAAGATCACCTACGAATCTGCCAACACGAATAGGAAATCCAATCTCGTTTTGTGCAGTTGCACTGATATCAAGTAAAGTCGCCGGTGTGACATTTAAGTTTGCTATAGCAACAAGTTGAATAGATATCCCTGTTTTAACAGAGGCAAAAAAGGAAACAATTACTGGCCAATAAAGGAGGATGAAAAAAACGGCGACAAAAAGAAGCATCTAACTTATCTTGATGGAAAACAAAGTAGGACAGTAGCATTTCTAAACGGTTGCATTGATTCATATTAACAGAGACATTCTCTTAAAAAAACATTCGTTAAGAATGTAATTTACTTTTAACAGTGGCATTGCTTCAATTTTCCAGCAGCATTCTTAGATTAACAACAGCAAAATAGTTGTATGGGACATGGGACATGGGACATGCCAGCACCATGTGTGTCCACACATACAAATGGGTTATGCAGAGTATGCAGCCAAGCAACATATCTGCGTTGGTCCCATATTTGTTCTCTTTGAACCTTTTTCCTATGTGAGGGCAGCAAATCTAGTCTTGCACAAACTACCCGACCCCCCGGTTTCTTTCCCTTTTCAACAAAGAGATAGGTTCCTTACAGATGTGTGTACTAGGTTACCCCCTTTTACCCTTTTCGGCCAACAAAGCAGCTGGATAGCCAGTCTATACTACTTTCCCTCCCTCCTTTCCTCATTGAACCACGTCCTAGATTAATGCTCCACCCTACCGCACCCTTCTTTTCTCTTTGAACCAAGACCTAGATTCGACTACAAAATCGAAAAAGATCCACATGCAGCTAGAGCAATGACGGTTTCAAAGAAACTTATACCTTAGGGTCGTTGGGATGTGGCAAGGCGTGCGGCGGCCAGATCTGCCCACACTATGTACGACAACGAGGAAGAAGGGGTCGGTGGCCCTCCCGCACAGGCGCTGGGTGAAAGAGAACAGCGCATCCGGCAGTGGACTGCCTCCCTCGCTGAAGGCGATAGAGTGAACGCCGCACCTCCTCCCCTTCCCGGTGCGACGGGATCCGGACGCCTCCTTCAACAGCTGTGAGGGGGAGAGAGAGAGAGACAGAGGCCACAATGCAGTCTTGTTTAGATCTGGTGGAGAGGGTGAGAGACTGTAAATATAGCAAACCCTAGCAAAGGAACACTGAGCCTCCAGCGTGTATATATATATGTAGTGCGGCGAGAGTGTAGAGAGTGCAAACCCTAGCGAACAGGCGCTGAGGCTCCAGCTTATATAGTGTACTACATATATACTATATTACGGACTGAGCTCCGGTGCCTTAACTGCACATGCCTTTGGCTGTATGACAGGTGGGCCAGCCACATTCTGGGCCCACCTGTCATACACCCAAAGGCAGGTGCACTAAGTCAATGAAGTTGCGTCCATATAGTACTTGTGTATACTACTAATATATAGCGGAGTAGTTTTATTATTCTCTCCATAACAATCATTTTAAATTGTGTAAGTACGAAACAAAAATCTTTATTTAACGTACCAGTGAAGAAAACTACTACTTCCGATGAACTAACAATCCACGCGTCCTGGTTGCACTTCCTGTCCTTCACGTGCGGTACACTACCCTCCCTTAAGTGAACAACCACACATGCGCCAAATTATCGGAAACGTGTGAGAGTGTGTACAAATAAAGAATTTTAATTTCAATTATCGGAAAGGTTCGAGAGTATGTATAGTTTGCCCTCTCTCAATAATTATGGTTTGTTGTGTTCGGCCTAAACTTGGTCAAACTTTAGAAAGTTTGACTTCAGTCAAATCTAATATGCAGAGTAAATAAAAATGGAGGGCTACTATGTCCATCCGGGTTTTTAGTCTACACCATTTTTTTAATTAAAGTTAATAGCTGGACAAATAAAATTACAGGGGAGCTGAAGACAAAGTTGTGAGAAGGCTTAGAAATCAATACAAAACTTATGCTCTTAGTACCAACGTCGATCCTTCTTCGAGGAAACATTTGGTTCATAGCCAATTGTGTGATAAAATTGCACCAACGTGAAAGACGACTGCGTCTCCAAGGCAACCAAGGTGAGCTGATGAAGGATATCATCTTTGTGGGTAACAAGCAAAGAGCACTGATGGAAGACAGCTTGTCTTTCGTGGAAAATCGATCAGCTTCACCAGCCGACACAACCATGAGCATCGATAGGTCATCATGGTGAGCATCATCCATTTGGCATTAAGTTTGGGTGAGACACCTATGAAGTTCGACAAATCCTCATTGTGGTTTGTTTCTTCTCATTAATTAAGCTCGAGGAAGGAAGAACCACATGGCAGAGGACAACGAGGTGGAACAACAATGGCCATCCAATTTTGTGCATTTCCACTAAAATTGAGGAAGACATGCCCGGGTATGGAGATACACATCGCTGTTTGCAAAAATATAAAAAAAGGGATGTAGTGTTGTTACTTTGTTTTGGCAGCGGTACAAGATTAACAACGACATCTCAATTGTCAATAAGAATTAACGAAAAATACACCAACAAACAGAAGCATCATGATTATCTTGATGGGAACTAAACCTGGATACCCGAGAGAAAAAGCATTTCTTCATTTAACCAGTGATAGTATTAGATTAGCAGCAGCAATAGGAGCATATGGACAATGACCGCACAACCACCATGTACTTTTTGTCGAAACAACATGTATACCTCCACCGAGGCATAAATCAGGACAACTTTTCGAGCGGCATTTCCTCTATAATAGTAGGTGATGTTGGACCAGCCGACGAACCCAAGCTACTATACATTGGGAGCTGGGGAGTAGTCGCATAGAAGAAAACCCGCATGCAGCAGCCTGGGGAGCTGGACCAGTACAAGAAGTTATATCTCAGGTGGGCGAGATGTCGCTTAGGTGGGCAGGCGAGATCTGCCCACACGACGGCAGTGAACAAGGGCGCAGAGGACCTTCGTCTGCGCTAGCGCCGACTCTGAGAGGACGGTGTGCATCGGCTTCCTCCATCACCAACGGCGACAACGTCAATGCTGCACCTCCGCACCTCCCGCAGCGGACCGGATTCGGCCGGATCTGTGACCACCGGTGAGGAGAGAGATAGAGTGGACACTGTCATCTTGTTTTGATATGGAGAGGGTGAGAGAGTGAGACGTGAGAAACCCTATCAAACAAGAGGCTATATGTACAATGGAGTAAAAAAATCTCTCCATAGCAGTGGTTTTAAATAGAATACATGTGTTCCAGGAAAAAAGAAACGAAAGCTGGCGGACAATTTTTTAATGTACCAAGAAAGAAAACTCGATCAAAAACATGCCCCCGCTTCCAGGCCACGAGAGTCATCGCGCACACACGCATAGACATAGACATGCATATTCGTGTTTACGTAAAAGTCCATCTCCATCTCCATCTCCAATCATATTTGTCCAACTGGCACATTATTTACGTTGTCAATTATATACGCAATAATATTAACGTACATCATCTCTTGTTTGCGAGCGTCCGAACCGCTGCCACGCCCGCTCCTGACCAACCCGAACCCTCTTCATCACCCGCGCGTGTTTCCCGCCTGAAACGGTCAGTGCCACATTCATGCCTGGCCAGAGCGGGCGCGACCTCGCACTGGCACCGGCATTGAAGCGGCGCGCCGGCAGAGAGAGCGTCACCCGCGCCGCTTCCCGGTGCACGCGACTGCTCTGCTTTCAAAGGTCGCAATAGCCGACCATAACATGCATGTAAAAAGTTCTTGGGAGTCCGTGTTATAGCTAGCTGTCCTCCCCCAACTCATCAATCTCTTCCAGTAGTGCTAGTACTCCATGGCGCGATCCATCGACAAGCAGGCGGGAAAGTTATCGTATACTCGGTTTGCGGTGAGTGGCATGCCGAGCGACCGTGTGGGGTGGAGCCGTGGAGGAGGGTGAGACACGAACGCGACAGACGTGATTTAAACGTTGGTTTTGCTCGATGGCGCCCGAGCACCTATTCTATGGCGTGGCTATATGTCTCACTGGACTGAGATTTAAGAGAGAAAAATGAAAATCTGAAAAGAAAGTTTTGCACGGATCTTGATGTAAGATCCGACGGACCTATATAGCATTGACTGCGACTTATAGCAAGCATGATGAATATAAGGACGATGATAGTGGATACTAATTGTCTTACATATTTAGAAACATAATTAAAAAAAGCCACATGCGGCAACGCCCGAAATACAAGAGGGCAAAAGAAGAAGGAAGACAACGATCTGGCTCGTTGATCTCTACTTTCTTGATGCGTCGCTGCAGGCCGCGGGAACTAGTCTCTGCGGCGAGCGGCGACGAGCTCTTTCTTGTCCTCAAGATGTTGCTTGAGAGCATCCACGGATTCCTCCACCAGCCTTCTGCGCTTGGTGTGTAGCTTGTTATTCTCGTCCATAAGTTTCTCGACGATGACGCCGGTCCTCTTCAACAAGGCAGTGGTCTGCTCCTACTGCTCCGCACTTCCGACGATCTTCGCCCTCAGCAGGTCGCGCTCGGCCCGGAGCTTAGCATTGCTCTCATTTAGTTGCCAGATGACGTCGGTAGACTGTTCAAACGAGGCTTGCAGGTCATCCTGCAACCTCGCCCACCTGGAGATCTGATCCATTTGCCTATGGACGAGGGCACGCATGCGCCTGTAAGAGTCCTCGCCTGCCCGCGAGGCATTTTCCCAGGCCGCTGTGGCAAGGGAGGACATCTCTGCTGCATTCGCGGCGCGGTGAGACATCTCTTCTGCTTCCGCGACGCGGCCGGACCAGTCTGTTGCATCGACGGCGCGGCGGGTCCTCTGTGCCACTTCGGCGGCGCGGCGGGACCTCTCTACTGCTATGGCCGTGCGACGAGACATGTTGGCTGCTATCGCGGCGAGGTGGGACATCTCTCGTGCTCCCGCTTCCAGGCTCGCCTCTCCCTGACCGCAATCTCTCGACCCAGAACTCACGTTGGCCATGGTGGACGCAAGGGAACGATGATGAATGACTTGTTTGTTTTTTACTTTTTGTGGATGAGGAGTTGAGGAGGAATGTGCAGTCATCTTCGAGTAGTAGTATTTATAACCGCGTAGTAATACGCTCCTAAGTGGGAAACCATTTAGGTTTTGATCGGTGTGAACAGGTTTGCAATTTGGAATATGATGGGATGCATGCTCAAAATTTACTGACGGTTATAAGTGCGACACTATTCCCGAAAGCGTAAAGTGGGCACGTACGCCTTCTCGGCCACATACGTGGTGTTTGCACCATAGGGTGCACCGCAATAGGGAATGTCAGCACACATCTTTTAATTAGAATGGGTGTGCCCGTCTAGCGCACACACGTTGATCTATCTAACTATTTCAGTTTGTTGTGGCTAATTGCAAACAGTTCATCCATGTGAAGTGTATGCCATCAATCGCGAACACTTTGATCCGGCTTACCGTTTACGTTACATTGCCTAATCGCAAATAGTTAATCCTTCTGAAGCGTATGCCCTCAATCACACACACCTTCATATGGCTGCCCGTTTCTTTTGTGTTGCCTAATCACAAATAGTTCATCCGAGTGAACCGTATGCTCTATATCGGACACGCCTTTATCAGGCTGCCCATTTCTTTTGTGCCGCCTCATCGCAAACAGTTCATTGGACTGAACCGTATGCCCTAGATCGCACACATAACTGAAATCTGAACCGTGTTTGATGCATCCTCCATCGCAAACGTTTTAACCTTTTTTGATGGTTTTCATACAGCACCGTTTGCGATTATGGCATCGCACACAGTTTCTCGAAGGGTCTCTGATCGTAGTGTCGCGTTAGCAGCATCCTGCTAATTCCTGCTCGTCCTCGAGTAGGTAAATGATAAAAAAATAATTTTTGATGTGGAATGCTACCTAGCATAATCTTGATCATGTCTCTAATCATGGCATGAATATTAAAACATGAGTGATTCAAAGCAATAGTCTATCATTTGACATAAAAACAATAATACTTCAAGCCTACTAATAAAGCAATCATGTCTTTTCAAAATAACATGGCCAAAGTTATCCCTACAAAATCATATAGTCTGGCTATGCTCCATCTTCACCACACAAAATATTCAAATCATGCACAACCCCGATGACAAGCCAAGCAATTGTTTCATACTTTTGACGTTCTCAAACCTTTTCAACTTTCACGCAATACATGAGCTTGAGCCATGGACATAGCACTGTAGGTGGAATAGAATATGATGGTAGGGGTTATGTGGAGAAGACAAAAAAGGAGAAAGTCTCACATCAACTAGGCTAATCAACGGGCTATGGAGATGCCCATCAATTGATGTCAATGTGAGGAGTAGGGATTGCCATTCAACGGATGCACTAGAGTTATAAGTGTATGAAAGCTCAAACTGAAACTAAGTGGGTGTGCATCCAACTTGCTTGCTCATGAAGACCTCGGGCATTTGAGGAAGCCCATCATCGGAATATACAAGCCAAGTTCTATAATGAAAATTCCCACTAGTATATGAAAGTGATAACTCAAGAGATTCTCTATATGAAGAACATGGTGTTACTTTGAAGCACATGTGTGGTAAAAGGATAGTAACATTGCCCCTTCTCTCTTTTTCTCTCATTTTTTTCATTTTTTTCTTTTTTTGGGCCTTCTCTTTTTTTGGCCTTTTTTAAAAAAAAAAATTCGTCCGGAGTCTCATCCCGACTTGTGGGGGAATCATAGTCTCCATCATCCTTTCCTCACTGGGGCAATGCTCTAATAATGATGATTATCACGCTTTTATTTACTTACAACTCAATATTACAACTCGATACTAGAACAAAGATATGACTATATATGAATGCATCTGGCAGTGTACCAGGATGTGCAATGATCTAGCGTAGCAATGACATAAAAAAACGGACAAGCCATGAAAACATCATGCTAGCTATCTTACGATCATGCAAAGCAATATGACAATAAATGCTCAAGTCATGTATATGATGATGATGGAAGTTGCATGGCAATATACTCGGAATGGCTACGGAAATGCCATAATAGGTAGGTATGGTGGTTGTTTTGAGGAAGATATAAGGAGGTTTATGTGTGATAGAGCGTATCATATCACGGGGTTTGGATGCACCGGCGAAGTTTGCACCAACTCTCGAGGTGAGAAAGGGCAATGCGCGGTACCGAAGAGACTAGCAATGGTGGAAGGGTGAGAGTGCGTATAATCCATGGACTCAACATTAGTCATAAAGGACTCACATACTTATTGCAAAAATCTATTAGTCATCAAAACAAAGTACTACGCACATGCTCCTAGGGGGATAGATTGTTAGTAAAAGACCATCGCTCATCCCCGACCGCCACTCATAAGGAAGACAATCAATAAATACCTCATGATCCAACTTCGTTACATAACGGTTCACCATATGTGCATGCTACGGGAATCACAAACCTCAACACAAGTATTTCTACTAATCCACAACTACCCACTAGCATGAATCTAATATCACCATCTTTGTATCGCAAAACTATTGCAAGGAATCTAACATATCATATTCAGTGATCTACAAGTTTCATGTAGGATTTTATGACTAACCATGTGAATGACCAGTTCCTGTCATCTCTCTAAATAGATATAAGTGAAGCAAGAGAGTTTAATTCTTTCTACAAAAGATATGCCCGTGCTCTAACAAGTATAAGTGAAGCAAAAGAGCATTCTAAAAATGGTGGTTATCTAAGTGAATAGAAACAGGCAATCCAAACTTCAAATGATATAAGTGAAGCACATGAAGCATTCTATAAAGTCATACTCAAAAGATATAAGTGAAGTGCAAAGAGCATTCTATAATCAACCAAGGAGTATCTCATACTAGCATGGTTCATAAAATAAAAATGAAAACTAAAGCAAAATACGCTCCAAGATTGCACATATCGCATGAATGAAACGAATCCGAAAACATACCGATACTTGTTGAAGAAAGAGGGGATGCCTTCCGGGGCATCCCCAAGCTTAGATGCTTGAGTCTCCTTGAATATTTACTTGGGGTGCCTCGGGCATCCCCAAGCTTGAGCTCTTGCCTCTCTTCCTTCTCGTCATATTGAGACCTTCTCGATCATCGAACACTTCATCCACACAAAACTTCAACAGAAAACTCGGTAAGATTCGTTAGTATAATAAAGCAAATCAGCACTCTAAGTACTGTTGCAAACCAATTCATATTTTGTTTTTGCATTGTGTCTACTGTAGTATAACTTTTTCATGGCTTAATCCACTGATATAAATTGATAGTTTCATCAAAACAAACAAACTATGCATCAAAAACAGAATCTGTCTAAAACAGAACAGACTGTAATAATCTGAACATTCACCATACTTATGATACTTAAAAAATTCTGTCAAAATTAGGAACAATAAAAAATTTGTATAGAAATATATTGCAAAAAGAATCAGAACCATTTGACGTTCCAGTAAAAAATGAAAAATCGCGCACTACAGCCAAAGTTTCTGTCCTGCACCGTACAAACCAACAAGCATTGTAAACATCCTAAAGACAAACCTTAGCACGTTATTTTTATAATACAATGGAATTGTACAAGGGGATAATTATTTTTGTTGAAAAGTTTCTGTAATCAAGATTCACAAAGTTTCTGTGAGCATGAACAAAGTTCAAGGCTAGCTCCCACTTCAACAATGCTTGTCTCTCTCATTTTCACTTTCCTTTTTGAAAAAGTTTTGGGTTCCCGTCTTTATTTTTATTATTTTTAAACTATATGAAAGCACTCAACAGAAATAAATGACTCTCTAAAACTTCAGGGTTGTCTCCTCGGCAACGGCGCCAAAAAAAGGTCTTGATAACCCACAAGTATAGGGGATCAATTGTAGCCTCTTTCGATAAGTAAGAGTGTCGAACCCAACGAGGAGCTAAAGGCAGAACAAATATTCCCTCAAGTTCTATCGACCACCGTTACAACTCTACGCACGCTTAACATTCGCTTTACCTAGAACAAGTATGAAACTAGAAATACTTTGTAGGTGTTTTCGGAAAGGTTTGCAAGATAATAAAGAGTGAGTAAATAAAAGCTAGGGGCTGTTTAGATGAAGACACAACTAAATAAGTTTTAGTAGAGAGCTTTTTGTTACGAGAAAGTTATTTGTCCCTAGGCAATTGATAACTAGACCGGTAATCATTATTGCAATTTTATTTGAGGGAGAGGCATAAGCTAACATACTTTCTCTACTTGGATCATATGCACTTATGATTGGAACTCTAGCAAGCATCTGCAACTACTAAAGATCATTAAGGTAAAACCCAACCATAGCATTAAAGCATCAAGTCCTCTTTATCCCATACGCAAACAACCTACTTACTCGGGTCCGTGCTTCTGTCACTCACGCCACCCACCATAAGCAAATCATGAACATATTGCAAACCCTACAGCGGGGATCCCTCACGCTTGTGCGACACGGAGAGCACCATAGGACAGCACCAATAATAAAACATGCAACTCAAACCAATCTTGATCATCAAATAACCCATAGGACAAAACAGATCTACTCAAACATCATAGGATAGCCATACATCATTGGGAAATAATATATAGCGTTGAGCACCATGTTTAAGTAGAGATTACAGTGGGTAAGAGAGAGGTTACACCGCTGCATAGAGGGGGGAAGAGTTGGTGATGATGGCGGTGAAGTTGTTGGTGAAGATTGCGGTGATGATGATGGCCACGACGGCGTTCCGGCGCCACCGAAAGAGAAGGGGACAGGGGCCCCTTCGTCTTCTTCTTCCTTAACCTCCTCCCTAGACGGGAGAAGGATTTCCCCTATGGTCCTTGGCCTCCATGGCGTGGGAGGGGCGAGAGCCCCTCCGAGATTGGATCTATCTCTCTGTCTCTCTTTGTTTCTGTGTTCTCGTCTGCTGTCCTTTCACCGTTTCTTTTATATCTGGAGATCCGTAACTCCGATTGGATTGAAACCTTTGCCCAGATCTTTTTCCAAAAATTAGCTTTCTTGCGGCCAAAATAGAGCATCAACTGCCTTACGAGGGGCCCACAAGTGTGGGGGCGCGCCCACCTGGAGTGGGCGTGGGCCCCACCCTCGTGGCCACCTCGGGCACCGTCTCACGTTGATTTTACTTCCCAAAAATCATAAATATTCCAAAATAATTCTCCGTCCGTTTTTATCCCGTTTGGACTCCGTATTATATGGGGTTTCTGCAAAACATAAAACATGCAACAAACAGGAACTGGCACTGGGCACTGGATCAATATGTTAGTCCCAAAAATAGTATAGAAAGTTGCCAAAAGTATATGAAAGTTGAATAATATTGGCATGGAACAATCAAAAATTATAGATACGACGGAGACGTATCACCTGCAGTAGTGGTAGTGCTTAGGCGAAACCCTGCGCGGATCACTTCACCATCACCGTCATCACCCCATCGTACTGACGAAACTCTCCCTCGACACTTTGTTGGACCAAGAGTTCGAGGGACGTCATCGAGCTAAACGTGTGCAGAACTCGGAGGTGTCGTACGTTCGGTGCTTGATCGGTCGGAACGAGAAGATGTTCGACTACATCAACCACGTTAACAAACGCTTCCGCTTTCGGTCTACGAGGGTACGTGGACACACTCTCCCCCTCTCGTTGCTATGCATCTCCTAGACAGATCTTGCATGAGCGTAGGATTTTTTTGAAATTGCATGCTACATTCCCCAACAAATACGTTGCAGACACAAGGGTCAATACATTGCATGTATTGGCAAGCTTCACCAGGATTGGATTATGGGAAATAAACATGCAATTTGTTGGAAGGCTGGTTTCCATTTGCATGAAATAGTTTTTCCCTACCTTTGTAATAGAGGTCTACTCTAATAGTTGGACATACCATCTCACACAGTAGTCCTGGACAGACGGCCTCACACAACCATCCATAAGCATATATATATATATATATAAATGGGCCACCGTCTCACATGGCTACCTAAGACCGATCCCCACAGGTTAACCATGATCTCGCACTAGGAACAAATGGAGCAGGCGAACAATTTACAATGTACATGGTGGATACCTACTCTTGCCTATGGATGATATTGTTGTGTTCTAGCCGAACAGGTTACAATGTATATGGTGGATTGCGGATGAGTCAAGCCCTTTGCTAGGTTGTAATTGCCCTCTATTTATGTTGAGCATGGTCCTTCACTTATCCTATTGGTGGTTGCCACACGTCCATCAAAAAATGGAGGAGAGACGGAAGGGCGTCCATATCGGCCCGGCACGACGAGCCGCGGCATGCTTTCCCATGCCGCGTGAGCTACTACAGGATGCTCCTGTAGCATCACGCCAAGTAGGTGAGTCCCCAGTTGTCACTATTGATGTCCTTGCGGATGGCATGCCTCGTCGGTGCCCAAAGTTAAAAGGTGGACATGATGTGTCCTATCTCAGCAGCTGACGACAAACATCGTAGCGGGGTGGTTCGCATTTAATGCCTCTAACAGGCAGATACACTGGTTCCTTCGCGGGGAAAGAACCCGCCGTAGGGGGTGGTGCTTCCCGGCCAAATCCAGGGAAGTGCTTGCCGGGGGTTGGAGCCCCGCGAAGCACTTAGCGAGGAGAAGGTGTGGAGTCCGTTCACCTAATGACGAGCTGCCGAGCTCTTAGTTGTGCCAGCCAGAGCGACGTCGCTTGCTGGGTGCCATTGTCAAGGCCCAGGTCAACCGCCCTAGGGTACCTCGGTTCCCATTGGGCCAACAGAAGCACCGTTGTGTAGATTAAAAAGGACTAGGTAAAGGATATTAAGGAATGTCTTTGAAAGAGATCACACATGCATTTATACATCCAATCCACTATCCACTAGGTGGATGTAGATATACTCATCTACAACCATCGAAACAGAGAACGTAGAACACCAAAGTCGTGTGAAACATGGAGGTGAAGCTACCGGTCAAAGGAAATTTCAAATGATCGGCCGTGCATGATGAATTTGATAAAATTCATCCGAAATAGCTCCAAATATGAACACAAAATTGAACATTTACGGTCGAAGAAAAGACGAACCGATCACCTAAATGGAACTACAATATCGATGTGCATCTTTTTTTGTGTAGACCTAATTTTGAGTTGAAGCACCGTTGTGTAGATTTTAGAAGAACTAATAAATGGTGAAGGAGATTAGAGAGTTAAACCTCACAATCACATAGTACAACAAGTATTGGCCGGCTACATCGCTCGAGCTACCCTGTAGGATCAAAAGTATGTCTAGAGAGGGGGTGATTAGACTACTTGACCAAATAAAATCTAGTATTTTCCCAATTTTAAGTCTTGGCAGATTTTAGCAACTTAGCACAAGTCAAGCAATCAACCTACACATGCAATTCTAAGAGTATAGCAGCGGAATGTAAATCATTGCATATGAAGGTAAAGGGGAGGAGTTTTGATGTGAACATGGCAACCTCGGATACGACAAAAAATGCGCAAATATATATTTTGCAGGTGATTTCTTTTAGCAATAATTTCATGAATTATTGTATGGTAAAAGAACAAAGATACAACACCTTGTTTATATGCAGAATTATTGAGGACTTATACAAGCCGCCCGTGAAGATGAGACAACCAAACAGAATTTGTATGTTTATACAAGCATACATCTGTGTGGTACAAGCAACATCATACATGCATGCATCGTGTGTGCCTCCAAGTAATAGATGCCAATGCATCATGTATACATGTGCATGTATATCATGCATGCAGAGCGTCATGTGCGAACCATATTGTTTTGCAGCGTATGTCAAAAGGAGGTGGGCCTCAGCCTTCATGAACACCTACGAAAGCCCAAGTTGGATCTGGGATTAACCAGCGGTCCAGTACAATTTGGATTAGTACGCAAGACTTGACGGCGGCTGCGCACAACTTCTGTTCCATTGCACTAATAAATAGTTAGCCACCAGATAGGTTTTAGGTTTTGGGTTTTATTGTATTGTCTAGACATTACTATAATTCAAATCTAGGAGACATGTAGGACTACCGCCTTATCAGATCCACAGTGGAACCCCAACTTTTGATCTAGTTCGTGTGCTTATTTTTCATCCACAATTTCAGATTGCAATTCACCTTTGTTCTTGCCGGTTCTTCGGTTGCTTGCAGGAACTCGAACCTCGTTGTTCAGGTTGGTCGTGCCTACGGCAAGATCAATAATCATTGGAGATTGATTTAGCGATTGTCGAGACGTATCATCGGGTACGGTATAGTCGGATCGTCAAGGTCAAAATTCACCAAATCGATAGTTATCCCCACTCTCATCGAAAGACCGGGCCGCCATCACATCAAGTGGTATCAGTTTTCAGGTTCATCGGTGAGAGATTTACAGTTTTCTTAGATTGTTACTTTATGTCCTATAGCCCACAAAAAGCCAAAAAAATAGATTAGTTCATCCTTTATACCTATCTTTTTTTAGCCTTTAGCAATTTTTGCATCTAGTATTTGCATAGTTGAATTGTTGGTTGCATTCATCCTAGAATTACTGCTGGTTTAGATTAGTCGGAGAGCAAATCATCTACTAGATCAATCTGTTTTTGTCCACCACATCAAATTTGCTGCAACGCTACTTTCCTATTTGAAGAAAATTCCAAAAAAGATAGTCAGGTGTTGATTTGATCGCTTTCCATATTACCGCACTCAGGCGTTAAGCGAACGACCAGACACACGATTATCTGTGTCTGACGCTGTGCGTGTTTCCCATCCTCCAGCCTTTGCGTTACGCGAGGCGCCGGACATCCCACATGTTTTGTCTGCCACCACGCGCCACATCCAAAAGTCTCCACTGTCTGATCATGTTCACTAGTGCTACTCCTAGCTAAGAGCATCTCCAGCCGTTCGGCCCCCCAGGGCGCTGAAAAAGAGCGTCCTGGGGGCGAACCGGCGCTAGATTGGCCCCTGGGGGCGGCCTAGCTCCCGGACACGCCCCCACGCGCCGCCCCCAAGCCGCGGCAAATTCAAACGTAGTCATTCCCGCTCACAAGATAGCGCCACAAGTCCGGCGATCACAATGGCCCAGTTCGGCGATCATCACCTCGCCACAGTTCGGCGATCGAATGAAAAGTTTGGCGTACAAAAAAGAAAGGACGCGCATGTGCAACGCATCACACGGCGGGGTCGGCCTCCGGCGTCGGTGGAGTCGGCGTGCGCGGGCTTGACGGTGTCAGAGCTTCTTCTGTGTTGGGCGGCGTCGGCGCGACTTCTGTGCTGCTGGGCGTCATGGATGTTGGGGAACGTAGCAGAAATTCAAAATTTTCCTACGTGTCACCAAGATCTATCTATGGAGAAACCAGCAACGAGGGGAAGGAGAGTGCATCTACATACCCTTGTAGATCGCTAAGCGGAAGCGTTCAAGAGAACGGGGTTGAAGGAGTCGTGCTCGTCGTGATCCAAATCACCGAAGATCCTGGTGCCGAACGGACGGCACCTCCGCGTTCAACACACGTACAGCCCGGTGACGTCTCCCATGCCTTGATCCAGCAAAGAGAGAGGGAGAGGTTGACGAAGACTCCATCCAGCAGCAGCACAACAGCGTGGTGGTGGTGGAGGAGCGTGGCAATCCTGCAGGGCTTTGCCAAGCGCCTGCGGGAGAGGAGGAGGTGTCACGGGAGGGAGGGAGGCGCCAGGGCTTCAGGTGTGGCTGCCCTCCCTCCCCTCCACTATATATAGGGGCAAGGGAGAGGGGAGGGGCGCAGCCTTGGCCCTTCCTCCAAGGAAGGGTGCGGCTAGGGAGGAGTCCATCCTCCCCAAGGCACCTAGGAGGTGCCTTCCCCCTTTAGGACTCTCCCTTTCCCTTATCTCTTGGCACATGGGCCTCTTGGGGCTGGTGCCCTTGGCCCATATAGGCCAAGGCGCACACCCCTACAGCCCATGTGGCCCCCCGGGGCTGGTGGACCCCCGGACCCCTTTCGGCACTCCCGGTACAATACCGATAATGCGCGAAACTTTTCCGGCAACCAAAACAAGACTTCCCATATATAAATCTTTACCTTCAGACCATTCCGGAACTCCTCGTGACGTCCGCGATATCATCCGGGACTCTGAACAACATTCGGTAACCACATACAAACTTCCTTTATAACCCTAGCGTCATCGAACCTTAAGTGTGTAGACCCTACGGGTTCGGGAATCATGCAGACATGACCGAGACGTTCTCCGGTCAATAACCAACAGCGGGATCTGGATACCCATGTTGGCTCCCACATGTTCCACGATGATCTCATCGGATGAACCACGATGTCAATGACTCAATCAATCCCGTATACAATTCCCTTTGTCTAGCGGCATTGTACTTGCCCGAGATTCGATCGTCGGTATCCCGATACCTTGTTCAATCTCGTTACTGGCAAGTCTCTTTACTCGTTCCGTAACACATCATCCCGTGATCAACCCCTTGGTCACATTGTGCACATTATGATGATGTCCTACCGAGTGGGCCCAGAGATACCTCTCCATTTACGGGAGTGACAAATCCCGATCTCGATTCGTGCCAACCCAACACTTTCGGAGATACATAGTGCACCTTTATAGCCATCCGATTCGTTGTGGCGTTTGGTACACCAAAGCATTCCTACGGTATCCGGAGTTGCACAATCTCATGGTCTAAGGAAAAGATACTTGACATTAGAAAAGCTTTAGCATACGAACTACGATCTTTGTGCTAGGCTTAGGATTGGGTCTTGTCCATCACATCATTCTGATAATGATGTGATCCCGTTATAAACGACATCCAATGTCCATGGTCAGGAAATTGTAACCATCTATTGATCAACGAGCTAGTCAACTAGAGGCTTACTAGGGACATGGTGTTGTCTATGTACCCACACATGTATTTGAGTTTCCTATCAATACAATTATAGCATGGATAATAAACGATTATCATGAACAAGGAAATATAATAATAACTAATTTATTATTTCCTCTAGGGCATATTTCCAACAATCTCCCACTTGCACTAGAGTCAATAATCTAGTTCACATCACCATGTGATTAACACTCATAGGTCACATCGTCATGTGACTAACATCCCAAGAGTTTACTAGTGTCGCTAAACTAGTTCACATCATCATGTGATTAAGACTCAATGAGTTACGGGGTTTGATCATGTTTTGCTTGTGAGAGGTTTTTAGTCAGCGGTCTCGCAACATTCAGATCCGTATGTATTTCGCAAATCTCTAGGTCATATTGTAAATACTGCTTCCACGCTCCACTTGGAGCCATTCCAAATGGTTGTTCCACTATACATATCCGGTTTGCTACTCAGAGTCATTCAGATAGGTGTTAAAGCTTGCATAGACGTAACCCTTTACGTCGAACTCTTTATTACCTCCATAACGAGAAACATGTCCTTATTTACTCCAAGGACAATTTTGACCGCTATCCAATGATCCATTCTGGATCATTCTTGTACCCCTATAGTGACTCATGGCAGGCACACTTCGATCGGTACACAGACATAGCATACTATAGAGCCTAAATCTGAAGCATACGGGGCGACCTTCGTCCTTTCTCTCTTTCTGCCGTGGTGAGCTTTAACTCTTAACTTCATACCTTACAACTCAGGCAAGAACTCCTTCTTTGGTGATCCTATCTTGAACACCTTCAAGATTATGTCAAGGTATGTGCTCATTTGAAAGTACTATTAAACATTTTGATCTATCTTATAGATCTTGATGCTTATTGTTCAAGTAGCCTAATCCAGGTTTTCCATTGAAAACACTTTTCAAACAACCCTATATGCTTTCGAGAAAATTCTACATCATTTCGATCAACAATATGTCAACAACATATACTCATCGAAATTCTATAGTGCTCCCACTCACTTCTTTGGAAATACAAGTTTCTCATAAACTTTGTATGGACCCAAAATCTTTGATCATCTCATCAAAGCGTACATTCCAACTCCGAGATGCTTACTCCAGTCCTTAGAAGGATTCTTTGGAGCTTTGCATACTTGTTAGCGTCTTCGGGATTGTCAAAAACTTCTTGGTTGTATCACATACAACCTTTCCTCAAGAAAAGCATCAAGGAAACAATGTTTTGACATCCTATATGCAAGATTTCATAAATAATGCGATAGCGCTAATCCAATTCCAACAGACTCTTAGCATCGCTACGGTGAGGAAGCCTCACCGTAGTCAACTCCGTGAACTTGTCGGAAAACATCTTTAACGACAAGTCGAGCTTTCTTAATGGTGATACTTACCATCATTGTCATCTTCCTTTTAAAATCCATCTTTACCCAACGTCCTTACGACCATCAAGTATTTCTTCCAAAGTCATGGATCCTCTCTCGGATTTTATGGCCTCAAGACATTTAGCCGAATCCGGGCCCACCATCGCTTCTCCATAGCTCGTAGGTTCATTGTTTTCTAGCAACATGACCTTCAAGACAGGATCACCGTACTACTCTGAAGCAGTACCTGTCCTTGTCGTCCTACGTGGTTTTGTAGTGACTTGATCCGAAGCATTATGATCACTATCATTAGCTTCCACTTCAATTGGTGTAGGTGCCACAGGAACAACTTCACGTGCCTGCTACACACTAGTTGAAGTGATGGTTCAACAACCTCATCAAGTCTCCACCATCCTCCCACTCAATTCTTTCGAGAGAAACTTTTCCTCGAGAAAGGACCCGTTCTAGAAACAATTACTTTTGCTTCGGATCGAGATAGGAGGTATACCCAACCATTTTGGGTATCCTATGAAGATGTATTTATCCGTTTTGGGTTCGAGCTTATCACGATGAAACTCTTTCACATAAGCGTCGCAGCCCCAAACTTTAAAGAAACGATAACTTAGGTTTCTCCAAACCAGAGTTCAAGCGGTGTCATCTCAGCGAATTACGTGGTGCCCTTATTAAAGTGAGTGTGGTTGTCTCTAATGCCTAACCCATGAGCGATAGTGGTAATCGATAAGAGACATCATAGTACGCACCATATCCAATAGGGTGCAACTATGATGTTCGGACACACCATCACACTATGGTGTTCGGTAGGTATTTATTGTGAAACAATTTCCACAATGTCTTAATTGCGTGCCAAAGCTCGTAACTCAGATACTCATCTCTATGATCATATCATAGACATTTTATCCTTTTGTCACGATGATCTTCAACTTCACTCTGAAATTACTTGAACCATTCAATAATTCAGACTTGTGTTTCATCAAGTAAATATACTCAACATCTACTCAAATCATCTGTGAAGTAAGAACATAACGATATTCACTGCATGCCTCAGCACTCATTGGACTGCACACATCAAAATGTGCTACTTCCAACAAGTTGCTATCTTGTTCCATCTAACTGAAGAACGAGGCTTTTCAGTCATCTTTCCCATGTGGTATGATTTGCATATCTCAAGTGATTCAAAATCAAGTGAGTCCAAACGATCCATCTGCATGGAGTTTCTTCATGCGTATTGTCACGCCCAATATGCGACCCTATCCAAAAGGAACTCGAAGGTCCCACCAAGGATAGACCCGCATATTGAAACGCTTTTGCAAGGTGGATATCATTACATCAACATTACATAATAGATGGGGATACGTACATAAGGCACAAATGCCACAAGAATACATCAACAACATATACAAGAGATCAACATCCGACTACGGATGAAACATAAACAGAAACTCAAACAATATCCACCCAGCTAGCCCAGGCTGCCGACCTGGAACCTATCCCCTGATCGAAGAAGAAGCAGAAGAAGTACTCCAAACAAGCAAACATCGCTCTCGCGTCATGATCATCGTGAAACCTGCACCTGCAACTGTTGTTGTAGTAATCTGTGAGCCACGAGGACTCAGCAATCCCATTACCATGGGTATCAAGACTAGCAAAGCTTAAGTAGGAAAGGAAGGGGTAAAGTGGTGAGGTTGCAGCAGCGACTAAGCATATATGGTGGCTAACATACGCAAATGAGAGCGAGAAGAGAACGAAAGGAACGGCCGTCAACTAGTAATGATCAAGAAGTGATCCTGAACTCCTACTTACGTCAGACATAACCCAGAAACCGTGTTCTCCTCTCGATCAACCCGAAAAGAGACACTCCGCGATTACGCTTTACGGTTGGTGTATTTTAGAGGAGTTTGCTTCAAGTTTACTACAACCGGATATTAACAAATTCCCATCGCCACATAACATGGGCACGGCTCTCGAAAGTTTATACCTGCAGGGTGTCCCAACTTAGCCCATGATAAGCTCTCGCGATCAACGAAGGATATTCCTTCTCCCCGGGAAGACCCGATCAGTCTCGGAATCCCGACTACAAGACATTTCGATAGCAATAAAACAAGACCAGCAAGACCTCCCGGCGTGCCGACACCCTAATAGTAGCCGCGCGTATCTCGTCTTAGGCCACGACCGGATGAGCAGTCCGTACAACTAAAACCAAACCCCAAGTTTCCTTGAGGGGGCGCTGCAAAGCACTCTAGTTTGGACCAACACTTAGACAAGCATTGGCCCGGGGGGGCTGAATAAAGATGACCCTTGGGTTAATTACTCCCAAGGGAAATGTAGGTGGTGGTGAGGCAAATGGTAAAACCAATGTTGGGCCTTCTTTGGAGGAGTCTTATTCAAAGCGAACTGTCAAGGGGGTCCCATAAATCACCCGACCGCGTTAGGGACGCAAAATCCGGGAACATAATACCGATATGACGGAAACTAGGGCGGCAAGAGTGGAACAAAACACCAGGCATAAGGCCGAGCCTTCCACCCTTTACCAAGTATATAGATGCATTAATTAAATAAGATATATTGTGATATCCCAACAAGTAAACATGTTCCAATAAGGAACAACATCTCCAAGTTCCAACAAGGAACAAACTTCATCTTCACCTGCAACTAACAACGCTATAAGAGGGGCTGAGCAAAGCGGTAACATAGCCAATCAACGGTTTGCTAGGAAATGATGGTTAGAGGTTTGACATGGCAATATGGTTGGCATGATAAGCAAGTGATAGGGATCATAGAATAGGCATAGCAAAAGAGCGAGCATCTAGCAAGCAAAGATAGAAGTGATTTCGAGGGTATGGTCATCTTGCCTGCAAGGTTCTCGAGTTGTCGAAAGCTTGATCCTCGGCGTTCTCAACAGGTTCCTCGTTAACGTGCTCGTCTCCCGGCTCTACCCAAAGCAAGAACACAAACAATGGAACCACAATAAATCACGGTGCAATGCACAAGCAACATGATGCAATACATGGCATGATATGCGAGATGTGATATGCAATGCGTATGCGTGCTCCGGAAGGAAAACGATGAACCAGGCATCAACTTGGCAAACCAAGTATGCCGCTGGAAAGGTGAGATGATTTCGGTTGAAATCGATATAAAGATCACCGGAATCGGATGCATGGTTTGCAAATGACAAGCAAAACAAGAATGGCACAAATCTGCCATTAACAGCATGATGCCACATAGCAAGCAACAAGAAATTAAGCTACTGCTCCCAAACGTACCAAAAAAGCATATGGCAGTGATCTACTCAAGATGCTTGACAAAAGATGAACAGTGAGCTACGGCTAATTCACATCATAACAGGTCCAAGCAAGCATGGAAAAAGTGCAAAATATATCAGCTGCACAGACTTAGTGAAAATACTGAACATGGCAGAATCAGCATCAGGAAGCAATGTTCAGAGCAAGCAAACAGCATGCTACAGGAACTTATAATAGCCAAACAAGGCATGGCATGAATCTACTCAAGACATAGAACAAAAGTCCCTTACTGACCATGAGCCAAAAAGGGATCAGAAAATATAATAACACCCATGTCAATATAGCAAGTTTCGTTAACAGATTCATACAAGGCAGGAACAACAATAAGTAGGCATGTTGGTGAGCTTGAACCACTCACCACAGAGCAATACATGGCATGGCAAGGCAACTCACAGTAAGAAGACATGGCATAGCAGCTATACATGGCAATAACAATATCATATCATACACGGATCAACTACAACAACCTTGGCAAAATTGAATAACATGTAAACAACCTGCCAGGAAACATTTTATAGCAAAAGTAGAGCTCGATTGACTCAAGCTATGGCACTCCATAATTGCAAACAAGGGCATGGATGGATAGAGAATAACCATATGTTCAAAACATCCTTACTGAAGTAACTCAAAATAAGCATGGATCTCTCGGTATCATCAAGTTTACATGGCATAAAAATATCAGTGAGCAGGGGCTGAAATCAGCAACATCATGAAGCCTAGTTTGCATGCTTGTGCTAGACACCACAGAGATCACAAAAATACATGGCATACACCCTGTAAAGATGGCATGGCATATTACAAAACACATGTAGGACTCAAGTTCATAGGGTGCACACATCAATCATGGCAAAAATGACAAAAGTGCATGTTCTGATAAGAATCTGAAACTAACATCACATAGCCCTCTTCTAACAGCATTTCAGGCATCAAGATGAGCTCAAATAAAAATGATTCAATGAGATGAAATGATGTACTCATCGAGACGAACAATTTGACATATTACACGCATGAAACGGAGCTATGGATGCAGAGATACGATGGCATGAACATGGCATGAAAATATTGAAATACTCGGGGACTTAGACAAATTTGGAGGGGGGAAAGTCAACCTCAAACGGATCTCAGATCCAGATCCGGGGCGCGGAACCCGAGGTTCGCCGGGGGCTCTGCCGGAATTGGGGAGGAGGCGAGGAGGTGCGCCGGTGAGGAGGAGAAGGCGACCGCGTCGAGCTCCGGCCCAGGGGGCGGCGGGCGGCGAGGGCGGCCAAGGCCCGGCATGGGCGGCGGCGCCGGGCGCGGCGAGGCGACAGGCGGCGGCGGCTCGGCGGCGCCCAGGCGGGAGGCGAGGCGCCTGGCGACAGTGGCGCAAGGCCAAGGCGAACAAGCGGGCGAAGGGAGGCCGAGGGCGGCCAGCTGCCGTCTGTGCGGCAGCGCTGGCCCCCGCGACAGGCTCAGGCGGGCATGGCGGAGGCGGTGGCGGCGTGCCACGTGGCAGCGCGGTTAGCTGCTGGCGGCGGCGCTGGCCGTCGTCCGGCGCAGACGGACACGTCCAGCCTGAAAGGAGAATTTTAGGGTTTCGGGGAAAACATCCACGAATTTGGACGGAGGCACATATATATAGATAGAGGGAGCTAGGAGAGTCCAAATGAGGTGCGGTTTTCGGCCACGCGATCGTGATCGAACGGCCGAGAGCATGGAGAGGAGTTTGCTGGGTTTTGGGCCACTTTGGAAGGGGTGTTGGGCTACACATAAAAGAGGCTTTTACGGTTACCCGGTTAACCGTTGGAGTACCAAACGACCTCCAAATGGCACAAAACTTGACAGGCGGTCTACCGGTGCTATACCAAGGCCGCTTGAAAAACCTTGTTCCATTCCGAGAAAGTTTAACACCCGCACATGAAAAGAGGTAAAAGGGGGCGCCGGGAGACATAGGAGTGCCGGATTGCAAAACGGACAATGGGGAAAATGCTCGGATGCATGAGACGAACACGTATGCAAATGCGATGCACATGATGACATGATATAAAATGCAGATGATGACATGGAAAAGTGCAACACGCAAGCAAATGACATGGCAACGCTGACGAATAACTGGCAGACACCTGGCACATCGGATCCGGGGCGTTACAACACTCCTCCACTAACAAGAGATCTCGTCCCGAGATCTTAGGACCGAGACGGAAGGGAAAAGGGATGAGGTGAAACAAAAACTCAAGAGAAGAGGCAAAGAATCGAGAGCACTCGAGAAGAAGAGAGGAACGACGAGAATGAGGAGAATCAAATGCTCATGGAAACACGATAGACTCTGAAAGCACTCCGGTTAGAATGAGATAAGAAACGAATAAGACTGAAAGAATTTAGGCAGAACTCTGACTGAAACATGGAGGAATAGAACACTAACTTCACCCAAATATATGGCACTTGACGAGATGAACAAAGCAATGCCTCCGGAAGAATTAAAAGAATGAAATGAAAAGAACTGAGAAGAAAAAGATAACTAGTGCCACGAATGACATAGAAAGCAACCTTAGAAGAAAAGATTGAATGGAGTTGTTGAGAAAATTCAACAACGAAAAGAATAAGCTTGTCGTGGACTTATGTTAAACATCTCAAGATATAAGGTGATAACCGGCCACAAACGGAAATGATTGGATATCTTAGAGGAACGAAGAAATGCAAAACTCCACTTCAAAAGAATACGGAGAATTAATTGCACTTCGAGATGCGAGAAGAAAAGATACTTGAATTCCTCCAAAAGAATCTTGATGAACACTTGAAGAATGAATTAAATCATTAAGAACCACCATGAAGAACTCCGGTAACAAAAAGGATGACGAGATAAAATGAAGGATGAAAGAATAAGATGAGCCTTGCGTTGATTTAGACGGAGGTTCCGACGAGATGGTCGAGTAAATTTGAACTCCGGAAAAAAAAGATGAAAAGACTTGGAACTAGAATTTATTCATTAAGAACAAACTCCAAAGAAAGGGATTACTCACTTGGATGAAATAAGAATAAGATTTATTGTATGCTTATCCTTTATCAAATTAAATTGATGACGAGCAATGGATTTTGCATAATACTTATTCTTATTGAAAAGAATTGAGAAGTGACATAACGCAAACTTGAGAAGATCTTCATGAACCACCGGTAGGATTGGAAAGAATGAATGAATTAATATGATAAACAAGGAAAAAGAATCTTGAACGAACCACCGTAAGAATTTGGAAATGACTGATGAAAGAGAAAGAATCACCGGGAAGAATTAGAGAAGCACGGAGATACTTGAGGGAATTAAAATGCAAGAGAACAAAGAGATCGCGAACTGATAGAAGAATACTTGAACGAAGCACCGGAAGAATATTGAGACGAACGAAGGGGCACGAATATAGAATAATTGGAGAACGACTTTGAAAACTTAGAACGAAGAAATCTTCCGAAAAGATGGCCTCCGGGTGATTGAGACGGAAAGTAACTCCTGAAATACTCCGGATGGATGAAAAAAATTTGCATGACTGGAAACAATTGATAGGATAACATCGAGCTAGCACCACAAATCTTCGGGAGAACGGACAAGATTTAGGGAAAACTCTACTTCGATCTTCAAATGAAGACGAGAAACACCACCAAAATAACTGAGGTACTCCGGTAGAATGAAAAGCAAAGAGTTTGAGTCAACAATGAAATGGTTTGAAATCGATCTTGAAAAGTCATCTGACTGATGAAATTCATTCTTACGTCAAACTCCGAAAAGAATTGAGAATAACTCCGGGGAAATTAGAAGAATCAGGTAAGATCCTGGGAAAGACCTGTGGGTTAGGGCCCACTAAAAGAAAACACCGTTGGAAAGGGATGTTGAACAGATAGATGATGCACCGGAAGAACTGAAATATTTGAATGAGGTGACAACCTTGGATTAATTGGAACACAGACGAATCTCCTGAGATGTCTTCGGAACTCCGGAATGATAAACTGGCGAGAGGCGAACGAGCAAAGAGAACACTTGAGCCGAGGGAAAAGAATAAGATCAACCCGAAAAACTTGAATTGAGTCCACCAGAAAAGAAATGAAGAATGTCGAACAAAAGAAAAATTCACCGGTTGAAATAATTGAGGGAAGACTGAAGAGGCTCCACACGAATGGAATTGATGGTCGGAAGAAACTCGAACTCCGGGAAGAAAAGGGTGGGAGGGCGGGAAAACAAAGACAACTTGGAAGGGGAAACCGACGAATATCTTGAAGAGAAAACACCGGTTGAAATCATTGAGGAGAGAGAGCAGAACTTCGCACGAGTAGGATGGATACTCGAATACAGACTCCGGTTCCGACAAGAAAAAGGGTGGGTGGGTGGGAAAAGAAAACAACTGAGGATTGAACTTGACAAAGATGAAGAGGCTCGAGTCGACTTGACGAGAAATGCACCGGATGAAAAGAGCTGAGGAACAACTACCAGAAAACCAACTGTGTGAACCTAAAGAAAAATTTGAAGGGGAAGAGGAGTAATTCAAAACACCTCGTCAAGATTCTGACCGAGCGATTTAAGGCGCAGAGGAGTAAAAGAATTCCTACTCTCGATATAACTAGACTCAAAAGTTTTATTCTAGACTCAATCTGCGGCCAAACTACACGATCAATCAAGGGGCTCCTAGGGTCGGTCGAGGCTCGATACCAACTTATCACGCCCAATATGCGACCCTATCCAAAAGGAACTCAAGGTCCCACCAAGGATAGACCCGCATATTGAAGCGCTTTTGCAAGGTGGATATCATTACATCAACATTACATAATAGATGGGGATACATACATAAGGCACAAATGCCACAAGAATACATCAACAACATATACAAGAGATCAACATCCGACTACGGATGAAACATAAACAAAACTCAAACAATATCCACCACCTAGCCAGGTTGCCAACACCGAACCTATCCCCGATCGAAGAAGAAGCGGAAGAAGTACTCCAAACAAGCAAACATCGCTCTCGCGTCATGATCATCGTGAAACCTGCACCCTGCAATTGTTGTTGTAGTAATCAGAAACCACGAGGACTCAGCAATCCCATTACCATGGGTATCAAGACTAGCAAAGCTTAAGTAGGAAAGGAAGGGGTAAAGTGGTGAGGTTGCAGCAGCGACTAAGCATATATGGTGGCTAACATACGCAAATGAGAGCGAGAAGAGAAACAAAGGAACGGTCGTTGTCGGTGTCAAAACCAGCGGATCTCGGGTAGGGGGTCCCGAACTGTGCGTCTAGGCAGATGGTAACAGGAGACAAGGGACACGATGTTTACCCAGGTTCGGGCCCTCTTGATGGAGGTAAAACCCTACGTCCTGCTTGATTGATATTGATATTGTGGATGTTTACAAGAGTGGATCTACCACGAGATCAAGGAGGCTAAACCCTAGAAGCCAGCCTATGGTATGATTGTAAGGGTTGTTGTGATTGTCGTCCCTCGGACTAAAGCCATCCGGTTTATATAGACCTTTGGAGAGGGCTAGGGTTACATAGAGTCGGTTACAATGGTAGGAGATCTACATATCCGTATCGCCAAGCTTGCCTTCCACGCCAAGGAAAGTCCCATCCGGACACGGGTGAAGTCTTCAATCTTGTATCTTCATAGTCTTGGAGTCCGTCGATGATGATAGTCCGCGGATGATAGTTCGGTGATGATGGTAGTCCGGCTATCCGGACACCCCTAATCCAGGGCTCCTCGGTAGCCCTGAACCAGCTTCAATGACGATAAGTCCGGCGTGTATATTGCTTGGCATTGCAAGGCGGGTTCCTCCTCAAATGATAGAAGATTGTGAACACCAGGATAGTGTCGGCTCTACAAAATAAATTCCACATTCCACCGTAGAGAATAACAATATATACACGAGTTCAATCTGTTGGCGTTTTCCGTGGCATGACGTCACACCACTACCAAGCCATTACTCAAATTGTTTTTACTTTACCACCTTAGCGCATTTAGCGAAGCGGTTTCCTTGGCACGTCTTGTCGAGCGAGATCGTGTTTCCCTTAATCCGGGATTCTCATCAATACGGGCGTGGGTATCCCAACGCGTCATTGATGGTGGCGCTTGGAGATAAGCGAGTTTTACCAGGCGGTGGGGGCGCGTAAGACTTCGCCCGCCCATATAAGGGATAAGGATTCACCTTCTCACCTCGCCTTCTTCCTCCTTTGCTTATCCATCTCCGCACTTTCGAGCTCCAGCGCCCAAGTTTAAGCATCTCGTCTCAACCTTCTCCGACCATGTCCGGAGCGGGAGGTAAATGGTTGGCCTCCACCGTTAAGGAGGAGCAAATCGCCAAACTAGCGGGCGCGGATACCTCTCCGGCGACATCGCGCACCGGCTGCCCGACGAGGGGCAGCTCATCCCCACCCCTGGCCCCATGAGAGGTTGTCTTTCTTTCCCACTTCCTCCGCTGGATGGGCTTTCCACTTCACCCCTTTGTCCGGGGCTCATGTTCTACTACGGCTGGATTTCCATGATCTGGCGCGAACTTCATCGCCAACATCTCGGCGTTTATCGTCGTGTCTGAGGCCTTCCTCTGCATCAACCCCACTTGACTTGGCTCAAGACCTTCAATGTCAAGCGAAGGTAGTGAAGGGCATTCAAGCGGAGTCGGAGGCGCCATGTTGGGCAAGATGCCCAACGTCCTTTAGTTCGAAGGGCCTTCGTGGAATCCGTCAAGGGGTGGCAATCGGGTGGTTCTATATCACCGAGTCGCGTGACCCTAAATGGGCGGCGGCCCCGAGTTTAGATCTGGTATCCCCATAGCTCACCTCCGGAAAGAGAAGGGCTTCTTTGTGGGGTAGTTTGAAGGAGCCGGGACTCAAGCACATATCAAGAAGCTGGTGAAGAAGCTCGGCTGATTAACGTGGTCAGTCATGCTCGTCCGCGGATTCTCCCATGCCAAGAGCGGGCATTCAATCTATGGGAGTTCGATCCGGAACAGCACCAGCGCTGAACAAGCTCTTGACACAACGTCTGAAAGGCGCTGGAAGGTGCTGTTCAAGGCGCCGGTTTCGCATCCGCGATCAAGATCGCGGATTTCGCTTTCCTGGCCAGGTGACGAGGTAAGTGATTCTACCCCTTCTGGGACACTTGTTTTCATAGTTTGACTCTATCACGGGTTTTAATTTCCCTTTTCCTTTGACAGATCGGATGAGGAAGGCGGAGCAGATTACCCGTCCAGCTCCTATGCCGAAGACCAGTGAGCGCCTCGTCTAGCGAGGCTGCTGGTTCCGGCACCGCACGTGGTGCCGGAGAAGAAAACCAAGAAGGAGGCCACGGGTGCTCGAAAGAGTGCCCGTTTTGTGTCCGACGACTCGGGCGGACTCCTCTCCGAAAATGAGGAGGAGGAAGAGGACTCTCTCCGGAGGAGGAGAGAGGAAGAGGAAGGCTTCCCCAACAGGGGGAGGCGGAGGGTCAAGAGGGAAGGACTATTCCCGGACAGCTCTGCCAACATCAATGTTGGCGAGGAAGAATGGCCTTCAAGGGCCAGGCCTCCGGCGAGATCGTAAGTATCCGGATTCTGAATGATTTATAATTTCTTTTCTGCGTCACATAGTGTCATTCTAATGCCGCATACCTTGCCTGTAGTCCGGCGGTGATGATCTCCCGCTTCTTGGCGGGTCGTTGGCTCCGTCGGATGTAGACTCCATCCCGACCACCTCCACCCCTCGCGTCACCGAGGGCGCCGAGGTGGGAACCCAGAAGGGACCCGTCGGGGAGGCTCGGGCGCCACAAGGCGTCCTCCGGACTTTGCGCCGACTCCAAAACAGAACCCGCAGTGGTTCGAGTCCGGCAGCGGCCCTTCGATCGAAGGGCAAGACCGTGACGCCGGTGGCTTCCGTCCAACCGGGCGCCGGGCACTTTGTTGGGCGCTGCAGAGCGCTTCCATCGAGGAAGAACACCGCACTATTATGAGTGCGGTGATTGAAAAGTGCAGCTTCGCCAAAGGCAGGTGACCGAAGCCTGCAATAGCCTTCTATCGGGCTTTGAGGTAAGAAGTTAAAAATATGCAATGTAATACCGCATAGACAGTAGCCCCGATGCTCGGTTCGGTGTTCGGAAAGAAAAGCGGACCGAGGATCTTAAAAAGATATCGCAGGGTTGCTAAAAATTATGTCAATATGGGTTGCAGGCTGCTTCTTGCTGACCTCTCTTTGCCGATCATGCGGAGGTCGGTGCGTTGAAGCAGGAGCTCGGCGGTCCGGCAAGAGCTCGGCCAGGCCAGAAGCAGCTCAAGACAAAGAAGGTGAGTAACACCACTTTGAATTTGTACCTTATGAAAAGGATTTAGGTTGCGACAAAAATAACAAGGATAACATGGGTACTGCAGGGCCCACGAGCGAGGTGGCGACCACGGAAGGAGGCCGTGTCTGTGACGAGCATAATGCAGCCACGGAACAGGCAGAGCGAGAAAAGCAGGAGGCGCGGGTGGCGGTGGTCCAGCAAGAGCTCCGGCTCTCATGGAAAAGCATGAGAGTTTGGGCGTGACTCAAAGACTCGAGTCCGAGCTTGCCTCGGCTCTCGAAGGTGCCAAAACTGCCAAGGCCGAGGCCCATAAGTCCCTTCAGGAGGTTGAGTTGATGAGGAAGATAGCGGCGGGTAAGGCATTTTTCATGCAAAGCAAGCATGTGAATGTAAATTACGTGTTACTTACCCGAATTCGGAGCTCTCCAGGGGCGTTTTCAGATCTGCCTCGCAGCGTGTCTGATGCCGCCGCATTCTACCGAGCCGAGGAGGGGAGCTCAACGAAGAAGGTCTTCGGTCTCGATATCTTTGAGGCCGGCCATCCGTGCCCCTAGCGACGAGTGAAGCAGCTGGTCGAGCTGCACAAGGTGGCCGAGCAGGCCATGAAGGGCCTCATAGTCCGGCTGTGGCATGGAGAGGCCATGCCTGGGAGCTACTTCGGCCTCGTGCGACGGCTGGTGGATTCGTGTCCCTGGGTGGAGGTTATCAAGCGCTCTGCCTGTATTGAAGGTGCTCGTCGGGCCCTTGCCCGCGCAAAGGTGCATTGGGGCAAGCTGGATGCGGAGAAGCTAATCAGCGACGCGCCACCAGCGGGCAAGGAGCATCGTCGCCTGAAATTTACTATAAGGCTGTCTGAAGGGTGCCCGCAAGATTACGGATGAGTGCCCTGTGGATGTAATTTTTAGTGAATTAGCAATGTGTTATCCTGTGCGCTGAAAACCTTGTTCATATCGCTAAGCAACGCTTGTTTAATTTAAAATATTACCTTACATGCGGCCGTTTATTAATCGAGAGATGGCAAGTCGTCGGCTTCACCCCCATGCCGAGAGTCTTTGGGGTGTTCGGATAAACTTGAGCACTCTTGTTCCCATTTTTGGGTCCATCTAGGGAGGCGCTCAACACAACGAACAAGGCAACCGGACTTATAGTGCTTGAACACTCTCACTTAGCCATAGAATTCTATAATTTTAAATTTTGGCGAAGCCCCTAGTATTCGGAAGACCGAATTGGGGCGCTATCCACGCCTTCATCGGACATAATCCGGAACTTCGCTCGAAGCGGCGTAGGTCTTTAAGGACCCGAAAGGACCTCTCGAACAGCGACCAGTCTCTCGCCTTATCATGCCGGTCAGTTTAGCTTTGACCCGGCTCAACCGGGCGCAATCGCGATGGTTCTCCAGTGCTACCTTAGCCGATAGAGCGGAACGTAAGGTGCGAACATGGGAGCCGGGCAAACCCAACTATTGACCCAAGGCATGATTCGAGCTGATTCATATAATGCTATAAGTTCGGGTGCCGCACTTGTGAAAGTGTCGGGACTTTATCACACCATAAAGCGGAGGACATAAGCCCTGGTGTGTTTGGCCGTACCAAGATGCAGGTGCAACATGTAGTAAATGAACATATATATATATATATATATATATATATATATATATATATATATATATATATATATATATATATATATATATATAAAGTAATGCAATTATAGGCAAAAGTGCTGCATTTTATTCGAGAAGATATGCTATCGGTCGGAATGATACAAATAGTCACGGAAAGCAAAGGATTGGGCGAATTAAAGGCGTCTCCCTCGAGGGTAGGCAGCGGAATGTTGTATTTTAACAAATTCAATGCTTGTGATGGAGACCACCGAGTGTTAAATCATGCCTTTGTCCTTCCACAGCTGTTGCATCATGAGTTGGCAGGTTCGCCGCGGACCGAGTTCTGTATAAAAAGAAAAAATAAAAGAAAAAGAGCGACACACTTGGGAGCCCTGGTGTGGTCGAACCGCACTCTGGTCTGTTGTGGTTGTGCCCTTCCCCTATGCCCATGGTATCTCGAGCGTAATTATGTCTGTGGAGAGTTTGTCTTGCAATTTTGCGAGGGCTGGGGTTGGGGCCGCATTACTCTGCGTGCCGAGGCGTGCTGTGGTCTTAGTTGATGTTGCTCCGGCGCGTTTGGTCATGTCCGGTCGTTTAACGGCGGACTCGAAATTGCCTTAAAAGGCTGCTCAGTACTTCGCCGCGAGAGCCGCTGTATGTTCCTCCGTTCGGAGGGCGTTCCGTGTTTCCGTTGACCGTGATGACTCCACGAGGGCCCGGCATCTTGAGCTTAAGGTATGCATAATGCGGCACGCGTTGAATTTTACAAGCGCGTTCGTTCGGCGCAGAGCGTGATAGCCGCTGCGAGCGGGACTATGTCGAAGATTTACTCCTCGATTCGGAAATTATCCGGGATCCGAAGACCACTTCGATGTAATCGAGCTGTACAATTGGCCTCGACACCTGGTATGGCGCCTTTGAAGGTCGTCGTTGTAGGTTTAATCCTTGAAGGGTCTATGCCCATCTTGCGCCTTGTATCCCGATAAAGCAGGTTCAGAGCTCTGCCGCCGTCCATCGGCTCTCGTGAGGTGAAATCCATCAACGATTGGGTCTAAAACCAATCGCGCGAATCCGCCATGGCGGATCTTGGTCGGATGGTCTCTTCGATCGAAAGTGATCGGGCAAGAGGACCATGGGTTGAATTTTGGGGCGGCTGGCTCCATCAGCGTATCGTCCTTTAGTGCACTTCCGCTCCCTCTTGGGAATATCGTATATCATGTTTACCGCCCGAACTTGAGGGGGAATCCCTTTGTCCTCTGTTGTTCGGCGGCCGAGTCTCTTCCTCGTCATCGCTGTGTAGCCCTTGTCACTATTTTCGGCGATTAATTTGCCCTTTGCTTGAATACCCAACAATCTCTGTTGGTATGGTTAGCTGGCTTTTCGGGGTTCCATGTATTTGACAAGAGCGGTCGAGTATTCGGTCCAGATTGACGGGCCCGAGTGGTTCTTTTGAATGGCTTCTTCCGTTGACGGGTTTGGAGCCTCGGAATCCGGCGTTGACTGCCGTATCCTCATTGTTGTCGCCGTTAATGCGGCGTTTGCTTTGGTTTCGACGCAACCTGCCATTGCGGTCCTTGGTATCCGGACTGCCAGCATTTTTGCTAAGGTTATTCTTTGAGCGAGCCAGCTATCCTCTCCCGCATAGAAGCGGGTCATGAGGGAAGTGAGGGCTGCCATGGATTTTGGCTTCTCCTGTCCTAGGTGCCGGGCCAGCTACTCGTCGCGGATGTTATGTTTGAAGGCAGCGAGTGCCTCTGCATCCGGACGGTCGGCGATTTGATTTTCTTTGTTAAGAACCGTGTCGAGTAATTGCTGGCGATTCGTCGCTGCTGGATTATGTGGCTTAGGTCATCTGCGTCCGGTGGTCGCATTACGTGCCACTGGAAGTTGTCGAGGAATGCGGCTTCCGTGTCTTCCCACATCAATTGACTCTGCGGGCAGGCTGTTAAGCCAATGCCGAGCTGGTCCTTTAAGCTTGAGCGGGAGATATTTGATGGCGTGAAGATGCGTCGCCATGGGCCATGTGTATATGGAGGAGATAATCCTCAATCCGGACCCTTGGGTCTGTTGTGCCATCGTGGGATTCGATATTAACGGGTTTGAACCCTTGAGGATTTGATGATCCATTACTTCTTCGATGAAGCATAGTGGGTGTCTTGGCGCCTCAGATTGAGCAATATCGCGGCGTAGCTCGAGAGAGCATTATCTGCTGTGTTCGCCCGGCCGGAGTAGTTGTATCCGGTGCGACGGTATTCGCCGTGGGTCGTGGGCGTCCACGTGATCCATAGATAGATCTAGATTGTCTTGCCTTGTCCTCAATATATCTCGCAAGTCCGGTAGCGTTCCTGTGGCTTCCTCTTTTAGAGCGATGCCGGGTGCAGTTTTGGTGGAGGGCTTGCGCCTCTCTATCGTGGCCACGAGGTGGTCGGTCGGCCGTACAGTGCCGCTGGTGATGCTGCCTCCTCTAATCGGGGAGCAACTTGCGTTTTAGGTAACTTTGGAGGCGTTCGAGTTCATACTCTTGACGCGAGGACCTCGGTCCATCTGTCGGCGATGGGTCTTGATCAGCTTGAAGCTGTTGTTGCTTTTTCTTTAGGCTGTTTGCCGTGGCCATTAGCCTGCGTCTAAAACGCTCTTGTTCGACGGGATCCTCGGGCACGACAAATTAAATGCGTGCGAGGCTTGCCTCATCTCCGGAGGAGGTAAATAATTGTCGTCCTCGACCTCTTAAATCGCCGCCCTCTCCCGAGGGCTTGCTTCCCTCCTCCTGCGCTCGATCATGCTGGAGGGAGTTGTCTTCGGCACTTTCTAGGGTGTTATTATCTCCGTGCGGAATCTCCATTCTTGCCGTGGCGGGATTTAGAGCGGCGCCACGACGCGTCGGCGCTTGGGCTGTTTCTTTAAGGAATCGGCCTCCGCGCTTCTTCGCCGTCCCCATCTTTTGGGGTGTCCACCATGTATATGTCGTATGACGAGGTGGTCTTCGGTGTCTGTAGGCACTTTGGTTCTTAGTAGTCTCCGGCATCGTCGTCCATACCGTCGATGTCTTGAGTCGTAGTCGAGTATGTCGGTTAGATCGTGAGCGGTGGCTACTGAAGTGGGTGGTGGGTGGGATCTGAATTTCTTCGTCATCCGCGTCCCAACCGTCCCGGCCGTGAGTTCGGCCAGGGCTCTCGAATAGCGAGAGATGCTTCAATGAATTTATGATATCGCCAAAGGCGAGTCTGAAAGATGTCCGCAGCGGTGAATTCAATGATCGGCGCCCAATCGGATTCGACTGGCAGGGGCGCAGGAGGTGCGGAGTCCGGCAGGGAGTCCGGCACCTCGAGTCATGGGCTTTATGTGGGACAAGGTAAGTGTTCGGCTCCATCGTCGTAGGAATTGCGGCTCCCGAGGCGGTGTCCAGCCATCCGTCCTCGATTGAGCGATCGGCTCCGGACTATGAGTCGGGCGGATCCGGTGCGACCTCAAGGTGCTGTCCGACGGCAGAGTTAGGTCATGCCCATCGTGACAGCCGCAAGCACGCCGGTATGTACACAGATCCATCGAGATCAAGTCCCCGCGGATATCGGCCGTGAAGTTTAGGCTTCCAAACCTGACCTGACGGCCAGGGGCGTAGCTTTCGATCTGCTCTAGATGGCCAAGTGAGTTGGCCCGCAGTGCGAAGCCGCCGAATATGAAGATCTGTCCGGGAGAAAGGTCTCACCGGACTGCGTCGTTGTTGATTGAAGAGGCCATCGGCCTATCGGTGACGACAGAGGAACTCTCAATGAAAGCACCAATGTCGGTGTCAAAACCGGCGGATCTCGGTAGGGGTCCCGAACGTGCGTCTAGGCGGATGGTAACGAGGAGACAAGGGACACGATGTTTACCTGTGTTGGGCCCTCTTGATGGAGGTAAAACCCTCGTCCTGCTTGATTGATATTGATATTGTGGATGTTTACAAGAGTGGATCTACCACGAGATCAAGGAGGCTAAACCTAGAAGCTAGCCTATGGTATGATTGTAAGGGTTGTTGTGATTGTCGTCCCACGGACTAAAGCCATCTGGTTTATATAGACACCGAGAGGGCTAGGGTTACATAGAGTCGGTTACAATGGTAGGAGATCTACATATCCGTATCGCCAAGCTTGCCTTCCACGCCAAGGAAAGTCCCATCCGGACACGGGGTGAAGTCTTCAATCTTGTATCTTCATAGTCTTGGAGTCCGGTCGATGATGGTAGTCCGGCAGATGATAGTTCGGCTGATGATGGTAGTCCGGCTATCCGGACACCCCCTAATCCAGGACTCCCTCAGTCGTCAACTAGTAATGATCAAGAAGTGATCCTGAACTCCTACTTACGTCAGACATAACCCAGAAACCGTGTTCTCCTCTCGATCAACCCCGAAAAGAGACACTCACGGTTACGCTGCGCTTGTGTATTTTAGAGGAGTTTGCTTCAAGTTTACTACAACGGATATTAACAAATTCCCATCGCCACATAACCGCTGGCACGGCTCTCGAAAGTTTATACCTGCAGGGTGTCCCAACAGCCCATGATAAGCTCTCGCGATCAACGAAGGATATTTCTTCTCCCGGGAAGACCCGATCAGTCTCGGAATCCGGCTACAAGACATTTTGACAAAGAATAAAACAAGACCAGCAAGACCTCCCGGCGTGCCGACACCCTGATAGTAGCCGCGCGTATCTCGTCTCAGGCCACGACCGGATGAGCAGTCCGTACAACTAAAACCAAACCCCAAGTTTCCTTGAGGGGGCGCTGCAAAGCACTCTAGTTTGGACCAACACTTAGACAAGCATTGGCCCGGGGGGGCTGAATAAAGATGACCCTTGGGTTAATTACTCCCAAGGGAAATGTAGGTGGTGGTGAGGCAAATGGTAAAACCAATGTTGGGCCTTGCTGGAGGAGTCTTATTCAAAGCGAACTGTTAAGGGGGTCCCATAAATCACCCGACCGCGTTAGGACGCAAAATCCGGGAACATAATACCGATATGACGGAAACTAGGGCGGCAAGAGTGGAACAAAACACCAGGCATAAGGCCGAGCCTTCCACCCTTTACCAAGTATATAGATGCATTAATTAAATAAGATATATTGTGATATCCCAACAAGTAAACATGTTCCAATAAGGAACAACATCTCCAAGTTCCAACAAGGAACAAACTTCATCTTCACCTGCAACTAACAACGCTATAAGAGGGGCTGAGCAAAGCGGTAACATAGCCAATCAACGGTTTGCTAGGAAATGATGGTTAGAGGTTTGACATGGCAATATGGGTGGCATGATAAGCAAGTGATAGGCATCGTAGCATAGGCATAGCAAAAGAGCGAGCATCTAGCAAGCAAAGATAGAAGTGATTTCGAGGGTATGGTCATCTTGCCTGCAAGGTTCTCAGAGTTGTCGAAAGCTTGATCCTCGAAAGCGTTCTCAACAGGTTCCTCGTTAACGTACTCGTCTCCCGGCTCTACCCAAAGCAAGAACACAAACAATGGAACCACAATAAATCACGGTGCAATGCACAAGCAACATGATGCAATACATGGCATGATATGCGAGATGTGATATGCAATGCGTATGCGTGCTCCGGAAGGAAAACGATGAACCAGGCATCAACTTGGCAAACCAAGTATGCCGCTGGAAAGGTGAGATGATTTCGGTTGAAATCGATATAAAGATCACCGGAATCGGATGCACGGTTTGCAAATGACAAGCAAAACAAGAATGGCACAAATCTGCCATTAACAGCATGATGCCACATAGCAAGCAACAAGAAATTAAGCTACTGCTCCCAAACGTACCAAAAAAGCATATGGCAGTGATCTACTCAAGATGCTTGACAAAAGATGAACAGTGAGCTACGGCTAATTCACATCATAACAGGTCCAAACAAGCATGGAAAAAGTGCAAAATATATCACCACAGACTTAGTGAAAATCTTGAACATGGCGAATCAGCATCGAGGAAGCAATGTTCAGAGCAAGCAAACAGCATGCTACAGGAACTTATAATAGCCAAACAAGGCATGGCATGAATCTACTCAAGACATAGAACAAAAGTCCCTTACTGACCATGAGCCAAAAAGGGATCAGAAAATATAATAACACCCATGTCAATATAGCAAGTTTCGTTAACAGATTCATACAAGGCAGGAACAACAATAAGTAGGCATGTTGGTGAGCTTGAACCACTCACCACAGAGCAATACATGGCATGGCAAGGCAACTCACAGTAAGAAGACATGGCATAGCAGCTATACATGGCAATAACAACATCATATCATACACGGATCAACTACAACAACCTTGGCAAAATTGAATAACATGTAAACAACCTGCCAGGAAACATTTTATAGCAAAAGTAGAGCTCGATTGACTCAAGCTATGGCACTCCATAATTGCAAACAAGGGCATGGATGGATAGAGAATAACCATATGTTCAAAACATCCTTACTGAAGTAACTCAAAATAAGCATGGATCTCTCGGTATCATCAAGTTTACATGGCATAAAAATATCAGCAGAACAGGGGCTGAAATCAGCAACATCATGAAGCCTAGTTTGCATGCTTGTGCTAGACACCACAGAGATCACAAAAATACATGGCATACACCCCTGTAAAGATGGCATGGCATATTACAAAACACATGTAGGACTCAAGTTCATAGGGTGCACACATCAATCATGGCAAAAATGACAAAAGTGCATGTTCTGATAAGAATCTGAAACTAACATCACATAGCCCCTCTTCTAACAGCATTTCGAGCATCAATATGAGCTCAAATAAAAATGATGCAATGAGATGAAATGATGTACTCATCGAGACGAACAATTTGACATATTACACGCACGAAACGGAGCTACGGATGCAGAGATACGATGGCATGAACATGACATGAAAATATTGAAATACTCGGGGACTTAGACAAATTTGGAGGGGGGAAAGTCAACCTCAAACGGATCTCAGATCCATATCCGGGGCGCGGAACCCGAGGTTCGCCGGGGGCTCGGCCGGAATTGGGGAGGAGGCGAGGAGGTGCGCCGGTGAGGGAGGAGAAGGCGACCGCGTCGAAACTCGGCGGTGGGCGGGCGGCGAGGCGTCCAACGCCTGCACGCCGGCGGCGACGGGGCGGCAGCGGGAGGCGGCGGCGGCGCGGCGCGCGGCGGCGGCGCGGCGCGCCGAGGCGACGGCGGCGGCGGCCTCGGCGGCGCCAGCGGGAGGCGGGCGCGGCGACGGCGGCGCGCAAGCGGCGGCGAACGGGCGGCGAAGCGGAGGCCGAGGGCGGCGGCCGCTGGCGGCGCGTAACCAGAGGGCCCGCGACGGGCTCGGGCGGCTGCAGGCGGAGGCGGCGGCGTGCGTGCACGTGGCAGGCGCGGGTTGGCTGCGGGCGGCGGCGCGGGCTTCGTCCGGCGTGGACGGACACGTCCGGCGTGGAGAGGAGAATTTTTAGGGTTTCGGGGGAAAACATCCGCGAATTTGGACGGGAGGCACATATATATAGATAGAGGGAGCTAGGAGAGTCCAAATGAGGTGCGGTTTTCGGCCACGCGATCATGATCGAACGACCGAGAGCATGGAGAGGAGTTTGCTGGGTTTTGGGCCACTTTGGAAGGGGTGTTGGGCTGCACACAAAAGAGGCTTTTACGGTTACCCGGTTAACCGTTGGAGTACCAAACGACCTCCAAATGGCACGAAACTTGACAGGCGGTCTACCGGTGCTATACCAAGGCCGCTTGACAAACCTTGTTCCATTCCGAGAAAGATTAACACCCGCACATGAAAAGAGGTAAAAGGGGGCGCCGGGAGACATAGGAGTGCCGGATTGCAAAACGGACAACGGGGAAAATGCTCGGATGCATGAGACGAACACGTATGCAAATGCGATGCACATGATGACATGATATAAAATGCAGATGATGACATGGCAAAGTGCAACACGCAAGCAAATGACATGGCAACGCTGACGAATAACTGGCAGACACCTGGCGCATCGGATCCGGGGCGTTACACGTATACACCAATGGACATGGTTCGCATGTCTCAAACTTTTCAAAAAACGAGTGAGTCCAAAGATCCATCAACATGGAGCTTCTTCATGCGTTTTTACACCAATATGACTTACATGGCAGTGCCACAAGTAAGTGGTACTATCATTACTATCTTATATCTTTTGGCATGAAAATGTGTGAAAGATCGAGGATGTCGCCTAGAGGGGGGGGTGAATAGGCGCTTTAAAATAATTACGGTTTAGGCTTGAACAAATGCGGAATAAACCTAACGGTTAATTTGTCAAGCACAAAACCTACAACAACTAGGCTCACCTATGTGCACCAACAACTTATGCTAAGCAAGATAAGAAACTATGTGATAGCAAGATATATGACAAAGAACAATATGGCTATCACAAAGTAAAGTGCATAAGTAAAGGGGCTCGGGTAAGAGATAACCGAGGCACGCGGAGACGCACGATGTATCCCGGTTCACACCCTTGCGGATGCTAATCTCCGTTTGGAGCGGTGTGGAGGCACAATGCTCCCAAGAAGCCACTAGGGCCACAGTAATCTCCTCACGCCCTCGCCAATGCAAGATGCCGTGATTCCACTAAGGACCCTTGAGGCGGTCACCGAACCCGTACAAATGGCAACCCTTGGGGGCGGTCACCGAACCCGTACACTTTGGCAACCCTTGGGGGCGGTCACCGGAACCCTTCAAATTGCTCGGGGCGATCTCCACAACCTAATTGGAGACCCCGACGCTTGCCCGGAGCTTTACACCACAATGATTGAGCTCCGAACACCACCAACCGTCTAGGGCGCCCAAGCACCCAAGAGGAACAAGCTCAAGGGAACCAAGCACCCAAGAGTAATAAGCTTCTCAACTTGTAACTTCCACGTATCACCATGGAGAACTCAAACCGATGCACCAAATGCAATGGCAAGGGCACACGGAGTGCCCAAGTCCTTCTCTCTCAAATCCCACCAAAGCAACTAATGCTAGGGAGGAAAATGAGAGGAAGAACAAGAAGGAGAACACCAGGAACTCCAAGAACTAGATCCAAGGGGTTCCCCTCACATAGAGGAGAAAGTGATTGGTGGAAATGTGGATCTAGATCTCCTCTCTTTTCCCCCAAAACTAGCAAGAATCCATGGAGGGATTGATAGATAGCAAGCTCGGAGAAGGTCAACAATGGGGAAGAACACGAGCTCAAAGGATAAGGTTCAATGGGGAAGAAGACCCCTTTTATAGGAGGGGAAAATCCAACCGTTACCCCACTAAAATCCCATGCAGAGCGGTACTACCGCTAGGAAGGGCGGTACTACCGCTGAGGGTGGTACTACGCTCCTATCCAGTGATACTACTGCTGAAGAAGAGAAAGTCGAGACCATCGCCCCAGAGCGAGTACTACCGTGGGAGTAGAGCGGTACTACCGCTCAGAGCAGTACTACCGCTTCTCTGCGCTCTTAGTGCCAAAAACCCGACACGAAAAACTTCGTTCGAGAATCGAGGCGAGTAGCCAGACGCCAGCAGTGATACTACGGTCGAAACTCCCAAGCGGTACTACCGTTCGAGAGCGGTACTACCGCTTGGAGCGGTACTCTCTTGCTCAAGGCGGTACTACCCATTGGGGAGCTTCAGGTACTACCGCTGAGGTCACTGACCACTACCGCTGGCACCAACCTTAAGCCACAACCACGAAAACAAAGAATACTCCAAGGAAAACCAGAACTGCCATAACTTCTTCATATGAGCTCCGAATTGAGCAAACTCAAGCTTGTTTGAAACAAGACAACGAGTAGCATCAAAACAGCGACATGCCCTCCAACATCGAAAACAAAGGAGTGAAACCTCCAACCGAGAAGAACCGGCATGCCCTCCAACATCGAAAACATCATAGAAGATGCATGAGAACTCCGTTTTCGATGAACTCGAGCTTGTCATAAAAATGACCATAAGCTCCAAATCTCACAAGGAGAAGATCCAAACAAGAACCAAGAAGATGATGCAAGGATGCAATGGTTTGAGCTCTCTACGAACGATACGATCAAGCTACTCATCGAGAGCCCCCCTTGATAGTACGGCAATCGATCCTATAACCCGGTCTCCCAACTACCATGAGACCGGTAAAATAGAAAACCTATCAAGGGCAAACCTTTGCCTTGCACATGGACCACTTGAGCTAGATGATGACGATCTTGAGTCCCTCAAGTTGGACCACCTTTCTTGATTGCATTGGCTCAAAGAAGACTAGTTGATTGCTCCCCCATACTCCACTATGGGTGAGCCACTCTTCTGCACATCTTCACAAGTCCATTGTCGCCACAATGGACGGCAAGCTTCAAGCATATGATCTCTTCGTGATGATTCAACTTGAGCTTGCACACCGCAACCTAACCCCACAAAGAACTCTCACGAAGACCATGGGTTAGTACACAAAGCGTAATTGACCATGCTTACCATACCATGGGATCGCTTGATCCCTCTTGGTACATCTTCTATGCTTTGTGTGTTGATCAACTTGATTCATTCTTTGACTTAGTCTTGATCAACCTTGAATCTTTCCAACTCTCTTCATTTGGATGATGTCTTGAAGGTAAACATGAGTGATCACACAATCTTCTTCTTCAAGACATGCTTGCAATAAGCTCAACACTCATAAGACCAATCTTTGGATAATTCCTTGAATAGCACCTTGGTCGACACAAAACTCTCCTTGAAACCAACACATGTACTCCAAGAAAAGCCTATGGACAAAACCTTCAAATAAACTCAAGGCAACCATTAGTCCATAGAGAATGTCATCAATTACCAAAACCACACATGGGGGCACCGCATGTCCTTTCAATGTGTATCACTACGATCGAGATTTCAATAAACCATTCATTTTAGGTGCAAGACCATTGAAGGTATTATTCAAATAAATAGAGTAACCATTATTCTCCTTAAATGAATAACCGTACTGCGATAGACATAATCCAATCATGTCTATGCTCAACGAAAACACCAAATCTCGATGGTAGAGGGAGCGTGTGATGCTTGATCGCATCAACCTTGGAAACGCTTCCAACACATATCGTCAGCTCACCTTTAGCTAGTCTCCGTTTTTTCCGTAGCTTTTATTTCAAGTTACTAACACTTAGCAACCGAACGGTATCTAATACCACAATGCTACTAGGAGTACTAGCAAAGTACACATTAACGTAATGTATATCAATATACTTCTATCGACCTTGCCTGCCTTCTTATCTACCAAGTATCTAGGGTAATTCTGCTCCAGTGGTTGTTCCCCTCATTACAGAAGCACTTAGTCTCGGGTTTGGGTTCAACCTTGGGTTTCTTCACTGGAGCAGCAACTGATTTGCCGTTTCATGAAGTATCCCTTCTTGCCCTTGCCCTTCTTGAAACTAGTGGTTTCACCAACCATCAACGATTGATGCTCCTTCTTGATTCCTACTTTCGCGGTGTCAAACATCGCGAATATCTCAAGGATCATCATATTTATCCCTGATTTGTTATAGTTCATCACGAAGCTCTAGCAGCTTGGTGGCAATGACTTTGGAGAAACATCACTATCTCGGAAGATCAACTCCCACGATTCAAGTGATTGTTGCACTCGGACAATCTGAGCACAAGCTCAACGATTGAGCTTTTCTCCCTTAGTTTGCAGGCTAAGAAAATCGTCGGAGGTCTTATACCTCTTGGCGTGAGCACGAGCCTGAAATCCTAATTTCAGCCCTCGAAACACCTCATATGTTCATGACGTTTGAAAACGTCTTTGGTGCCTCAACTCTAAACCGTTTAAGCGAACTATCACGTAGTTATCAAAACGTGTATGTCCGATGTTCGCAACATCCACAGGCGATGTTTGGGGTTCAGCACATCGAGCGGTGAATTAAGGACATAAGCCTTTTTCCGTCCGCATAATCGCTCTTGTCAACTTTCAACCATATTTTCTCTAGGAACATATCTAAGCAGTGGAACTAAAGCGCGAGCTTCGACATAATTTGCAAAGATCTTTTGACTATGTTCAGGATAATGAAGTTCATCTCATGAACTCCCACTCGATAGACATCCCTCTAGTCATCTAAGTGATTACATGATCCGAGTCAACTAGGCCGTGTCCGATCATCACGTGAGACGGACTAGTCATCATCGGTGAACATCTTCATGTTGATCGTATCCTCCATCGACTCATGCTCGACCTTTCGGTCTCTTGTGTTCCAAGGCCATGTCCGTACATGCTAGGCTCGTCAAGTTAACCTAAGTGTTTCGCGTGTGTAAATCTGGCTTACACCGTTGTATGTGAGCGTAAGAATCTATCACACCCGATCATCACGTGGTGCTTGAAACGACGAACTTTCATAGCGGTGCGATTAGGGGAACACTTTCTTGAAATTTTAATGAGGATCATCTTATTTACTACCGTCGTACTAAGCAAATAAGATATATAAACATGACAAACATCACATGCAATCAAATAGTGACATGATATGGCCAATATCATATTGCTCCTTTTGATCTCCATCTTCGGGGCTCCACGATCATCATCATCACCGGCATGACACCATGATCTCCATCATAATGATCTCCATCATCGTGTCTCCATGAAGTTGTCTCGCCAACTTATTACTTCTACTACTATGGCTACGGTTAGCAATAAAGTAAAGTAATTACATGGCGTTGTTCAATGACACGCAGGTCATACAATAAATAAAGACAACTCCTATGGCTCCTGCCGGTTGTCATACTCATCGACATGCAAGTCGTGATTCCTATTACAAGAACATGATCAATCTCATACATCACATATCATTCATCACATTCTTCTTGGCCATATCACATCACATAGCATACCCTGCAAAAACAAGTTAGGCGTCCTCTAATTGTTGTTTGCATGTTTTACGTGGCTGCTATGGGTTTCTAGCAAACGTTTCTTACCTCATAAAACCACAGCGTGATATGCCAATTGCTATTTACCCTTCATAAGGACCCTTTTCATCGAATCTGTTCCGACTAAAGTGGGAGAGCGGCACCCGCTAGCCACCTTATGCACCAAGTGCATGTCGGTCGGTGGAACTGTCTCACGTAAGTGTGCGTGTAAGGTCGGTCCGGGCCGCTTCATCCCACACAAGATCCGTCGAAACAAGATTGGACTAGTAACGGTAAGCATATTGAACATCATCAACGCCCACAACTACTTTGTGTTCTACTCGTGCAAAGAATCTCGCAATATACCTAGCTCATGATGCCATTTGTTGGGGAGCGTGGCGAGAAATTCAAAATTTTCCTCGTGTCATCAAGATCTATCTATGGAGAAACCAGCAACGAGGGAAGGAGAGTGCATCTACATACCCTTGTAGATCGCTAAGCGGAAGCATTCAAGAGAACGGGGTTGAAGGAGTCGTGCTCGTCGTGATCCAAATCACCAAGATCCTCTTGCCGAGCAGACGGCACCTCCGCGTTCAACACACGTACAGCCGGTGGCGTCTCCCATGCCTTGATCCAGCAAGGAGAGAGGAGAGGTTGGCGAAGACTCCATCCAGCAGCACTGGCAACGGCGTGGTGGTGGTGGAGGCGTTGCAATCTGCGCAGGCTTTGCCAGCGCTGCGGAGAGGAGGAGGTGTCACGGGAGGGAGGGGCGCCAGGGCTTGGTGTGGCTGCCTCCTCCCTCCACTATATATAGGGGCAAGGGAGAGGGAAGGGGCGCAGCCTTGGCCCTTCCTCCAAGGAAGGGTGCGGATAGGGAGGAGTCCATCCTCCCCAAGGCACCTAGGAGGTGCCTTCCCCCTTTAGGACTCTCCCTTTCCCTTATCTCTTGGCGCATGGGCCTCTTGGGGCTGGTGCCCTTGGCCCATATAGGCCAAGGCGCACACCCCTACAGCCCATGTGGCCCCAGGCTGGTGGACCCCCGGACCCCTTTCGGCACTCCCGGTACAATACCGATAATGCGCGAAACTTTTCCGGCAACCAAAACAAGACTTCCCATATATAAATCTTTACCTTCAGACCATTCCGGAACTCCTCGTGACGTCCGGGATATCATCCGGGACTCCGAACAACATTCGGTAACCACATACAAACTTCCTTTATAACCCTAGCGTCATCGAACCTTAAGTGTAGACCCTACGGGTTCGGGAATCATCTTGAACATGACCGAGACATTCTCCGGTCAATAACCAACAGCGGGATCTGGATACCCATGTTGGCTCCCACATGTTCCACGATGATCTCATCGGATGAACCACGATGTCAAGGACTCAATCAATCCGTATACAATTCCCTTTGTCTAGCGGCATTGTACTTGCCGAGATTCGATCGTCGGTATCCCGATACCTTGTTCAATCTCGTTACGGCAAGTCTCTTTACTCGTTCTGTAACACATCATCCGTGATCAACCCCTTGGTCACATTGTGCACATTATGATGATGTCCTACCGAGTGGGCCCAGAGATACCTCTCCGTTTACACGGAGTGACAAATCCGATCTCGATTCGTGCCAACCCAATGACACTTTCGGAGATACCATAGTGCACCTTTATAGCCACGCATTATGTTGTGACGTTTGGTACACCCAAAGCATTCCTACGGTATCCGGAGTTGCACAATCTCATGGTCTAAGGAAAAGATACTTGACATTAGAAAAGCTTTAGCATACTGAACTACGATCTTTGTGCTAGGCTTAGGATTGGGTCTTGTCCATCACATCATTACGCTAATGATGTGATCCGTTATCAACGACATCCAATGTCCATGGTCAGGAAACTGTAACCATCTATTGATCAACGAGCTAGTCAACTAGAGGCTTACTAGGGACATGGTGTTGTCTATGTACCCACACATGTATTTGTGTTTCCTATCAATACAATTATAGCATGGATAATGAACGATTATCATGAACAAGGAAATATAATAATAACTAATTTATTATTGCCTCTAGGGCATATTTCCAACAGTGGAGGCATCATCGCTCGGGCTTGGCGGCGTGGGCGTGGGAGTTGGTGGCGCCGTCGACGGCAGCTTGTTCGGGATGAGGCCGCGCTCCGCCATGTACCACGCCTTGACCCTGCTGTGATGATGTCGTCCATGTCGGCTTCGGTCGCGTCGGTGTCGCCGAGGTGCGACGTGGACACTTGTGAGAAGGGCAGCGCGCCACGGCGGAGAGGGGGCGTCGGGGAGGACGCGTAGGCCCGCGGTGAGTAGTTGTATGGCGGGTACCGCACGCCGGCAAAGGCGGGCGAGGGCGTGCGCTGGGCCTGGTGACCATAGGGGAAGGTGATGTTGGGGTTGAACCCACCGTACGCGTCCCCGTCGGCGTAGCCCGACGAAGGCGTGCATCCCCAGGGTTGCGGCAATGACGAGAAGCCGGCCAGTGAACCGACACTTTGCTGGCTCTAGGGCGCGTACTGGGCGTGGCCGCCGGGTGGATTCATCATCCCCACGCGGGCTGCCTCGGCTTGTTCGGCCGAGCGCTCTGCTTGATCCGCCGCAGCCGCAGTCGCGAGCGCCGCGCTATACCGGGCCTTCTTGGCGTTGGCCCTGTTCCGCCGGTCGATGGCGACAGCCTCCCGACGCTGAACTTTCGTCCTCTAGTCGGCGTTGGACATGCCCGGTGGCTTGGACGGCGGCGCCCTCGGCTTCCTCTGCTTCGGATGGGCGACGGTGGCGGTCGAAGCCGTCGTGGCGCGGGGGAGCACGTACTTCTTCGGCGGCATGGCGGCCGGCTGGGAGGGGAGGAGGAGGGAGATTGGCGGGAGGAATGGAGCAAATGAGAGGGAAGCCGGGGGGAAAGCGGGAAGAAACGGCGAGAAAAGGCTCTCAACTCGCCTACAGAGCGGCCCCACGCCCCTTTTCGCTTGTGCCGGCGCCCCAGGCGCCCCCAGCGCGTCGGGTTTGGCTAGGGTGCGCCGGCTGTTAATTTGGCCCAACCCGGCGAAAAACAGACTCATGAGGACGCGACTGGGCCGATTTTCGCCCGCCAGCGCTAAAAAAGCCGGAAGCTCTTGGGGGCGCGGCTGGAGATGCTCTAATCTCCACTCCAAATCACATCTAGCTAGCTTTCATAGTCTTCTTTCCTTGCTGTAGCACTCGGCCAAGGCACTTCTGTTTTTTCTTTTGGCCAATTTGTGTACGTACCATCTTGGGTATACTTGCTAGTAACCGGCTTGAAAAAAAAAGTTAAAAGAAAAAGTCGCAAAAAAATCAGGCCGGCTAGCATCTCTTTTTGGGCTGATATTTTCTTTTCTGGACATTCTTTTGCTGCTACAGTGTTCATCGCCACGTCATTTATCATCTGCTTTCGAGGTTTATTATATACGGCGTTTATACCTTAATTATATCTAGCTACTTAGAGCTATCATATTTTCATCGATTTCCACTCACTTGATTCAGTATCTGGGCTTAGATTGTTTTATCTCTTACTAGTGGACTGACAGCACTAGTTAGGAGTTTGAGCAATTATTCAGCTTGCATTACTTTTTGTTTAATTGTGCCACATATTGTGAGTTGAGAAAACCATCACCAAGCTCCACTTACTATATTGTACCTTGTTCGGTCACTTGATAATTGCTATATCAATTTTTTGATAACTTCTGACATTGCCAACGGCCGACAACCACTGCAGCACAGTAAGAACTGGTAAGAGCTTGGTAATTGCTAGAGTGTTGAGAGAAAAAATTCCACCACCTCCGAGTAGTACTATAGAAACATTATACTTGTGATTTTGTTTTTGCATGATACTGACCATGTCAGGTTCAAGAGCGGCCAATAGTTGGGTTGCGTCTGTTGTCGGAGATGACTTACCATATGTTGATGTAAATCACTCTTTCCCACCACAAAAGGTACGACGACCGTCACATGACGTACATCATGGTAGAAACACATATTATCGGGTTATCTCTTTGCCAAATTTCGAAGGTAAATATGACCTCGATTCATATATAGATTGGGAAAATGAGGTAGAAGAAATATTTGGTAGCCATGATTTTTCTGAGCATAAGAAAATAAATGATGTCACTAAAAGCTTTTCCGGTTTTGCTTCAGTTTGGTGGAGAAATTATTGCAGGAAAAATATTTATAATAGACCTACTACTTGGAAAGCTTTAAAACTTATCATGCGAAACCGATTTGTTCCTTCATACCATGCTAGTGATTTGCTTAGAAAATTTCAACGTTTAACACAAGGCAATAACACTATTGAAGAATATTATGATAAGTTGTGTACTGCTTTGCTTCGTTGTGGATTAGAAGAATGTGAAGAAGATTTTTTTAATAGATTTTGGAGAGGTTTAAATCATGATGTACAAGACATAATTATGCATGAAGAACTGTATTCTGTCGACCATTTGTTTCGTCTTGCGTGTAAAGTTGCACAAAAACTAGGAAGACGTGTATACACGATGAACAAATGTGCGGCGGAATCCCTACCAAAGAAGGTTACTTCCTCTACTGCACCACCGACTATGCTTGCGCCTCTTGGAGCTTACGAGGCGTTGCCACCGACCGTACCTAATAAAGGTACCGATTTTGTTACTCCACATAAATTTGATGAATGGCCAAAGATTTGATCACACCACCTACTTTAGATGATTATGTTGCTGATTTGAGGTTACCATTTGATCACACAACAGAAATAACTAATGATTCGAAGGCACCTCTTTTTGAAGCTCATTCTTTTACTGATTTGGGTGCACCCGTGGAATTAAAGTCCACTGAGATGGAACCAAGTGAATTAATAATTAAATATGGTTTGGATCACATACAATTGGTTAAACATGATGACGTTATCACTAGAGTTTCTCATGCTAATTATTTGTATTCTATTTTGATGGATCCACATATGCCTTTGTCATATGCGAGAACTAAGTGTTGATGCGCCTAATTTTACCTCTGGTGTTTGTGTTCTCCAAAATTTTACTTTTAACTGGGTTGGTCAGGACTGGGTAGACAATGAATTTATGGTGCATAGGATTTGCATCACTTGTGATGATCTTGATAGCTTTAAAAAGAATAAAAGTTTCCGAATGCTTAATCATTTTGATATGACCTCCAATATTGGTGCTAAATATATGCCAAATAGCTTGTTGCATGATTACTCCCTTAAGTATGTTGTTGCATGCAATTTGGGTATGATGCATTTTTATTCACTTCGTTTGGGATGGTTTAATGACGGGCATTACCAATCAAAGGATATAAAAATATGCCCCATTTATATTGGCAAATCGAGTTGCAATATTTCGAGCTCCTATGGACATAGTTTTTGTGAAACATTAAATGTACAACTATGGAGAGGGGTTAAAACGGATGATATATACATATAGAACGCGTACTCCTTGTCTATTTTGTCTTTGCATTTTCAGAATAAGTAACGCCGAGGATGGCTTTGTTTTCAAGAAGAAGAGGATGATGTGGACATGGCAGCCTCGGGTACGACCAAAAACGCGCGAATATATATTTTGCAGGTGATTTCTTTTAGCAATAATTTCATGAATTATTGTATGATAAAAGAACAAAGATACAACACCTTGTTTATATGCAGAATTATTGAGGACTTATACAAGCCGCGCATGAAGATGAGATGAAGATGAGACGACCAAATAGAATTTGTACGTTTATACAAGCATACATCTGTGTGGTACAAGCAATATCATACATGCATGCATCGTGTGTGCCTCCACGTAATAGATGCCAATGCATCATGTATACGTGTGCATGTATATCATGCATGCAGAGCGTCATGTGCGAACCATATTGTTTTGCAGCGTATGTCAAAAGGAGGTGGACCTCAGCCTTCATGCACACCTACGAAAGCCCAAGTTGGACCTGGGATCAACCGGCGGTCCGGTACAATCTGGATTAGTACGCAAGACTTGACGGCGGCTGCGCATAACTTCTGTTTCATTGCATTAATAAATAGTTAGCCACTAGATAGGTTTTAGGTTTCGGATTTTATTGTATTGTCTAGCCATCGCTACAATTCGTATCTACGAGACGTGTAGGACTACCGCCTTGTCATCCACAGTAAAACCCCAACTTTTGATCTAGTTCGTGTGCTTAATTTTTCATCCACAATTTCAGATTGCAATTCACCTTTGTTCTTGCCGGTTCTTCGGTTGCTTGCAGGAACTCAAACCTCGTTGTTTAGGTTGGTCTTACAAACTCCTTGCCCTTACAAACTCCTTGATTCAACTTCACAATCTTGACGGAGGCTCCCAAGTGACACCTAACCTATCTAGTAGACACCACTCTCCAAAAGGTAATAGATGGTGTGTTGATGATAAACTACTTGCTCTTGTGCTTTAAATGATAGTCTCCCTAACACTCAATTCTCTTTCATAGATTTGGATATGGTGAAAAGATGATTTGAGTGGAAAACAACTTGGGGAAGGCTAGAGATCGAGATTCTTGTGGTTGGATTGGAATGTCTTGGTCTCAATACATGAGTAGGTGGTTCTCTGTCAGAAAATGAATGCTGAAAATGTAGGCACACTCTGATGGCTCTCTCCACGAATGGAGGATGGGTGGAGGGGTATATATAGCATCCACACAAAATCTAACGGTTACACACAATTTACCAAACTCGATGGGACCGAATAGTAAAACTCGGTCAGACCGATATGGTTCAAAATATGAACGTTAGGATTTTCGGTGGGACCGACATGATAAGTTCGGTGGGACCGATTATGTTAGGGTTAGGGCATAACTTGATCTCGGTGAGACCGATCACATGAACTCGGTGAGACCGATTTCAATAATAGGCAAACAGAGAGTTGGTCAGGCAAACTCGGTGGGACCGATCGCTCATCTTGGTTAGACCGAAACGTTACGAAGAGGAAACAGAGAGTTTGCATTGCGCTCGATGGAACCGATCGCTCATCTCGGTTAGACCGAAACGTTACGAAAAGGAAACAGCGAGTTTGCAATCCCATTTCGGCGAGACCGAGATCCCTATCGGTGAGACCAGACTGATTAGGGTTTCTGGTAGTGGCTATGTCAAGTGAACTCGGTGGCGCTGGACAGATCAAATCGGCGGGCCGAGTTTGACTTTAGTTTTAGGACATGTGGAAATGAGAAAGTGGTTGAGGGCTTTTGGAGCATATCACTAAGCATTTTGAGCAAGTAAGCCATTAAACAACACCTCATCCTTTTAATATTATTGGCTTTTTCTATGGACTCAATATGATCTTGGATCACTAAAAGAAAAATGTAGAGTCTTGAGCTTTTGCCAATACGTGTCCTTAGCATTTTGAGGGGTTCACATTCCTAATCCATGCATGTCAATCATTGAACTTTCTGAAAAGATTATCTTAAAAAAATATTAGTTCAATGAGCTATATGTTATTAAGAATTATCAAAACCACCCAGGGATTAGTTGCACTTTCATACCTATATGCGCTCTTTTCCATCGCTCGAGTCTGACTCGTTGGAAACTGCCGAAACAAATGTTCCTAACGGGTGCGGATGGAAAGTGCTTTAAACATCGTGCACACAAGATTTTAATGCAGGCCAGCCCTGGCCTGCCAAATGACTGATTTTTGCACCGCGCGGGCTTGGTTGTGCCTAGGCAGCCGACGAAACGCTCCCTTTGGGCTTCTGCTGGTCGTTTCACTTCCACGGCCCATAAGAAAGAAGAAAAATCTTAACTCTGTGAAGAAGACAGCCGCCGCAAACACACACGAGCTGGCCCAGCCACTCGAGGCACTCAGCTAGTAAGCGAAGGCGAAGCAGGCGGCGGCGCATCGAGCGACTGCGGCGGCGCGGAGCCAGTGACGGAGGGCGCGAGGGGCAGCGAGGTCGATCCGCGAACTCGACGTGCCGTTATTCGCGGAGGGGTGCGTCAACAGCACATGACCTGCTGAAAACCCTAGCGCGAGCAGCGGAAAGGAAGGGGAGGAAGGAACTCCGATCTCCCGGCCGAGACCACCGCGGCGCCGCCATGAAGCTGACGGTGAAGACTCTCAAGGGCACCCACTTCGAGATCCGGGTCCAGCACAATGACACCGTGAGATTCCCCCCGCCCGCTCCCCTCATTTAGTTCCAAATTTCTCCGACTTTTTTTTAATTCAAACAGGGCTCGTGTTTTTCGCTGGATGCACAGCTTCACGGAGATTTTGTTTCGGAAGTTCTCTGCATTTCGATTAAACCAGATGATGTGACGGTGAGCTAGATGTTAGGGACATGTGGTTATGCGTTACGGAAGGATTAGCTTATTAGATTTGGGTGTGCTACTGCTGATTAGGGTTTTTTGCCGAGGTGTTGGCCCTTGAATTCGAACTCCGTTTGCACTGCGTCCTCGCATTTACTTGTGAGTGCTCAGGATCGTCTTAGGGGAAGAACAGTGCGGGTGGGTTTGCAGGAAGGATGGTGAGCGTGTTGTTGTAGGCAGACTGTTTTAAAAAATATATGGGCAGACGATTTTTGGCAGTATTCCGAATGGACATGATTGGTAGACGCATGATGCTGTGGATATGCTGTGCTAATAGCTTGTTCCGGGGGTTGTGGTTTTTTTTTCTCGACGCATGAGTGTGCGTATCATATAATATAGAAGAAAGGGGGAAGAACCCTCCGCGGTTTAGTTACATGAGAGATTACAAGGCGCTACGCCACCGTCCACCTCCTAGGACCTAACCGGACTACTCTCGATGAGCCCACTCCCGTGTCCCTACGAAGAACGTATCCAGCTCTCCTCGTAGCAGTCCCGCCTGCCTCCACACCTTGCTCTCGCTCGCAATCCGGTGCAGAACCTGCTGAAGGCTGGGCGTTGCCCCGTCGAAGACTGGCATTCCCGTGCTTCCACAGCTCCCACGTGACGAGGCACAAGGTCCGTATCATCCTCGCCTGCTGCCCGTGGGTATCCTGCCAGGCACACCAATCAGGCAGGGGCTCTCCTACTCGCGGTGCGCCGTGCGGAACGCCCATGGCCGTGAACACCTTGGCCCACACTTCCCTCGCCAGAACGCACTCAGTGAGCAGGTGGCCAATCGTCTCTTCGTGCTGATCACAGAAAGGGCACGTTTTGGGAGGATGGGAAGCTGGAGTTGGCGAGGATTTAGGTCCATGGCAATTGGCAAGTGATCTTCATGATCCAGGGTTCAGTTTGGGGTCGGAAGGTTGAGTTTCAGGAGTGCCATTGCCATTCTTTCCCATCTGCAGTAACCATATCCTTTGGACGCCTTGTTATCCACTGTTCTTTCCCACCTGTGTCCCTTTGCCATGAGGAGTGCACTTCTTTCCAAACTGTTTTGTGATCATAGCCTGATAGCCGAATATTTTTTGTCAAGATATACTATCTATGTTCTTTTTGAATTGATGACCTAGGATCTGTGGCCGCAAAGTTTAACTCCCGATAAAACTATATAGTTTATATAATAAATACATGTGATATTTGCTGTTAATTTGTTTTTCGGAGTATTATACTCGATGTATAGTTGTATTTTTTTTCGGTTTTGCTAAAACTTTTAGTTTGGTGTCATTCACGTAGTGGACCATCCGATTTTTTGGCATCGTGATTTGTGCAGACCATGTAAGCGTTCGGCTGTGAGTAAGCTATTTATGTTTTTCTTAGGGTATTAAGCTATTTATGTGGTGTGACGCGCGGCCTGTGCAGCCTTTGCTGGTTATTAGACATCGGCTGGGGTGCAGCCCAATAGATTTTTGTGCTTTGACTTTTCTGTTGTCGTTTTTTTTAACGGAACGTGTTGTCGTTATTCGAACGTGAACCAGTTAGTATGTGTTTTCTTCTTTTTTTGCATACGTTATTTGGGGCTTCACTTGTTTCTTTTTTGCCCTACGTTTTGCGTCACTTATTCATGTGCAGTTGCTACCGTTGCAGCATAAATGCAATTAATGTGGGCTGTTTCTTTTTATATTTTTACTACTAGTTGCACGTGCGCGAGTTGCTAGCAATGCATTATGTGTAACTGTAATCATGTCGCAATTACAAGTATTTTAAGATAGGCTGTAATTGCAAGTTTTCAAGTTTGGCTGTAATTGCAAGTTTTCAAATGGGGTCGCAACTGCAATTATTTTCAGTCGGATCGCTCCTGTAAGATTTCAAATTAGGTTGTAATTGAAAGTTTTCAAGTGGGGTCACAACTGTAAGTTTTTCAAGTTGGGTCGCAACTACAAGTTTTCAAGTGAGATCGCAACTGCAGGTTTTTTAAGTTGGGTTGCAACTGCAAGTTTTCAATTGAGATCGCAACTGAAAGTTTTTAGATGAGGTCGCAATTGCTAGTTTTCAAGTCGGGTCGCAACTGCACGTTGCAACTTTTTTTATTTTTTCCGTCATTTTTTTCTAAAATATTTTTAGGGTCAATTTTTCCTTCCTAACGCGTCTCCTTTTTTCAACCCAAAATCACGTGATGACAAGCCCATGTAGAGAGTCTTTTTTGTTTTTCTTTTGTTGTTTTGAATTACATAGCGGATAGAAATCTAGCCCAGCCCAGCAACAAAAGGTGACGAATTGGCCTGCCAATGAAAACAGGCTAGAATAACAAATAGGTGATGTCAGCTGAGGTGAATGAGACCAAACTATAACTCATCTAAATGAGTTCTAGGCACTCCCTTTTTTGTTGTCAAAGTAGCATCTCAAAGACCTTTTAACTATGAATAGTAAAAATATTCAGTGGGAGTAATTACTTCAATATCATGCTAACTGTTTGCTTTGAATCAGATTATGGCTGTCAAGAAGAACATTGAAGAGATTCAAGGAAAGGATAGTTATCCATGGGGTCAACAACTGCTGATTCACAATGGCAAGGTTTTGAAGGATGAAAGCACATTGGATGAAAATCAAGTTAGCGAAGATGGATTTCTAGTTGTCATGCTTAGCAAGGTAGGCTGCTTATGCCCTGTACAGTATGGATAGTTTCAGTTTTGTCATATGCTATTGGATTATTTTCACTGACTGAATACTTGGTGTAACAGTTGTAATACTATTTCGCCTTATTTGATGCGCCACAATTTGCTGGCCTCCTGAAAGTTATTATTCACTAATGAAGAATATGCCTGAAATACTATTTCGCCTTATTTGATGCGCCACAATTTGCTGGCCTCCTGCCATAGTTCATCTATATTGCTCCTTCCTATGTTAAAGCTATGCTGTACATTGTCCATTTATATAAAGTACTTGACACTTACAGCACTATTTTAACATTATTCAAGTTTTTCTTACTTGATGCGTCGGGCTTGTTCTTCTTCTCTTAAAATTAAAAGTATAACTATTTAATTATTTTCTGCAGAGTAAAGCTTCTGCTTCCAGTGGAGCTTCATCTGCCCAGGTAAAATTCTTCTCTTGCAGATGAAAGCACAATAGTAGCAAGCATATGTACTGACACATGAACCATTACTAGCCTTCAAGCACTCCTGTTACCAGTCAAGCACCTCCAGTTGCTCAACCACAAGCTCCTCAGCCCCAGTGAGTCCCTTTCTAGCGTCATGGTTGCATTTTACTGCATGCACATAGGGTCTTGCTCAAATTAAATGTATGCGTCATCTTTCTGCAGGGTCCCATCAACTACGACTTCTCAGCCTGAAAGACCAACCACAGAGTATGTTTGAAGTCTGCCAGTTGATATTGCATTAGGGTCTTTTTTACCACTTAAAAATCGTGTTTCTGCATGTATCCCTCCCAAGGGAAAACCGGTGTTCTTAAATTTCAGAGGCACGTCCTTCTGATGCTTGTTTCAGCTTTAAATCATGCAGTGTTGCATAAGTGACCTCATAGCCGCAAAAGTTCATTTTGAAGAGTGACAACAAGCACAAGTAGCTGCATCAACTAATAGGTTGCAGTTTGTGAGGAGTGAAAAGTATATATTTTAACTTCTCCGTGAACATGTAACATGAGTCAATAGGGTTATAATCAGCAACTTCCTGACTTAAGCACAATGGTTAATGAACATCAAAACTAGGTATTAAGTTAGAAGCACTGATCATAACTAGGTGAATTTCTGAGTGCATGAAAATCAAAAGCCATTGAAACAGCAATTTGCATAGCTGGGTAATGGGAAGTTAGGCCCCAAACTGGAATTTTTGGGATTGCTGTAACTATGGAGTATAGATCTGAATGGTTTTATAATAGTAGCATTGCATGATCCTACAATCTGTCTCGCAGTCTTGGTGGTGTAAATATGAACCAAACCATTTCCCTTTAAATTTACTAGTTCTGCTATGTAAAACTCTTGTTTCTTTTTTTTGTTAGGACCCCTTCGAGTACAGTTGATCTTGCAGCATCGGATTTACTGTCAGGAAGCAATCTGGACACAATGATTAACCAGATAATGGAGATGGGGGGTGGCAGCTGGGACAGAGATAAGGTCCAAAGAGCTCTCCGTGCTGCTTATAACAATCCAGAACGTGCCATTGACTATCTGTACTCTGTGCGTATCTCTCCCCATCTGAATTTTTAATTTGGATCGATTTTATGATGCTATAGTTGATATTTTGTTTTCTCAAACATTAGGGTATTCCAGTGACAGCTGAAGTTGCTGTCCCGGTGGTTGGTCAAGGGGCAAACACCACTGATGCAGCTCCTGGAGAAACCGGCCTCTCTGGAATACCAAACACAGCACCATTAGATCTTTTCCCACAGGTTTACTTTCCACCTTTGTCTGTGTAGTGCTGGTGCGGTGTTGCTTCTTTGAGTATCTTTTGACCAACTGAATGATGTAACAGGGGGCTTCCCATGCTGGAGGTGCTGCTGGGGGTGGATCACTTGATTTTCTTAGAAATAACCAACAGGTTCTTATCTTTATGTTTTGTCAGTTACTTCTCTCCTTTTGTGTTCTATGATCTTTCTGATAGAGAAAAAAATGAGGTACGGAACAATGGTGCACATGGGATCAAGCCAACCATTCTGTTTATTACTATCATTGCTCATCAAACTATTCGATGATCTAATGTACTAGGAACAGAGATGACACGTGTGAATTTTTTACTTATAATTTGATGTTGTGATGGTAGCCAGTACTTGTCATGTGAATGCTGGTAGTTTGTCCACTCAAATCTATACTCCCTCCATCTCAAATTATAAGGCATACATTAATTTGTTAAGGCAAGGTGTTTACCAAAGTACTACTTTGTTAGTATGTGGTTTATGCGAGCTAAAATTGATGTCATTAGATTTGTATTAAGAAAGTTATGATTGCGATTTTATATATGTAGACAACATTAATTGAGTAACTATTAGTCAAAAATCTCCTCTTAACAATTCAAAATATGCATGTTGGGACAGAGGTAGTATCATTTATGCATAACATTTGTCTTGACGAGTTTATGTGGATTACTTGTAGATATGTTAAGTATAAGTATGTGGAAAGTAGAATTCTGTGGCAGGAGCATATACTGTGTTCAGTATAATTTGTTCTCTGTACAAGTGAATGCTGTGGTGCAACCGTGCAAGCAGTTATTAGTTGGTCCATCACGCTACGCTGTAGGATACACATGTTTATTGTTACTTGGGATGCTTTTGTGCATAATGTTGGGATAGGAAAGTATCATCTTGCGTGTATCATTGCATTTGCATTCCGAATGAATTGTCATTTTCTATGTATATGCACTAAAAGTATGCAATGCTTCATTTAGTAGAGTATTAGTGATTAATGTAGTTTGATCGAATGAACCTCCCTTCAGTACCCTACCATGTGTTATTCTAATTTTGAAGTAGTAGTATATTGCTAATTTGCTATTATGATTTGCAGTTTCAAGCACTTCGGGAAATGGTCCATACAAATCCACAAATTTTACAGGTTTTCTATCAATGTCTTGTTTTTGCTATGCTCACCTTCATTCTCTGTCTGAACTTTTTGCTGGTATTTCGCTACAGCCTATGCTCCAGGAATTGAGCAAGCAGAATCCTCAACTTCTGAGGTTGATTCAGGAGAACAATGATGAGTTCCTTCAGTTACTAAATGAGACATTTGAAGGCGGCGATGGGTACGTTTCTTTATTTGCTGAATTTATGTATTGTCTCATTTAAATAAGCTATAGAATTCATAGTACTAATTTTGCTTTCTTAGTTATAAACTGGAATCTCATCAATCTGTTATATCTGCTCACTGCCACTTGCCAGGTGGTTAGATTTTGTGGCAGGTGGTTTTGCCGTTTTGTTTGACTTCATCCTATATTCTTAATGTATTGTTGTCAGTTTTGTTTTGGTTCAGGTCATACCAGTAACTGGTAATAAGTGGTTGTTTGGATAACTAGTATTTGAAACAAGTTTTAGTAAAATCAGTTTTAAGTTGTTGTTTTATTAGAACTGGTTTATAGAATACTTTGTTTGGCGTCTCATTTGGGTCATCCTCAACCTTGAGAAAGATTCCAAACCATTCACATGAGGCAACAGGGGAGGCACCGCGCCCAGTACGGCGACCACGGCACAGTTTGTGCTGCTCCCAACGGGCCTTTCACGGACATGGAGCTGGGTGCTCGACCACGTCATGTCCATCAAATTGCTCGCCGTTGTTGGGCCTGCTGCGTGCGGCCAAGGTGAGCTGGGGCGCCACGTACGCCACTGAGCTGCACCGTCATGGCCTTGAGCACCGAGGAGATGGAGGCAATGACGGAGACGTACAATGTGTTGCGTGGGAAGGTGCTAAGCGCGGTCGACGTGACGGAAGCCGCGCTGTTCCTCGCGTCCGACCAGGCCGGGACGCCGGGTTTGCCGGCGGCCACAACCTCGTCTTCGGCGGCGCCACCACTGCCATCAACCCCACCGTGCTACAATCCATTGGCCTGCGAGGCTGTGATGTGATTCCATATATGTGTGTGTCGCACGCCGGTCGTTTCATTAGCTGACCTGTGCGGCGCAAAAGACCGCGCTGGAGGCCGGCTGCGGCGAGGTAGGTGTTATCCAGGCTGAACGGCGCGAGCACGGGACAGAGATCGAGTAGCTGCTCCTTGAGGAGGTCAGGCAGTGGCTTGCCCCAGCCGCTGCTTCACTGACGGTAAGAATGGTGAGCTCGCTGGCGGCACCAACGTGCGGGATTTGCACTACATCGTCGACGGTCGAGGGAGCAGCAGCCGGGGCACTCACACCAGCACCTTGAATCGGCTGACCATGCTGTACTGGACGCTGCGCGCCGCTGTTTCCAGGAAAGCCATCTACATCTCATCACATACACGGCGGCCGCAGCGGCGCCGAGCACGCCCACGGTCACAGGAGAAACGCCGATGTCATCCTCACCGACAAGCAGCAGCCACAACACCTGAAACGGGCCTTTCCTTGCCGTATTAGTAGACATACTCAGCGCTACCCACTCGGCGTAGGTTTCATGGAAGCTAGAGTCTGCGATTGAAACGAACGATAAATTAAACTGGTTTGTAGAAAAACGACGCTTAGTCGTTTTTCCAAATACTCCTTTTTCTGGTTTATGGGAAACCAAGTTTTCCTTATCCCGAGATTTGGTGGACCAACCAAACATAGTTTTAGGTGGTTAGAATCCTAAACGTGATTAGTGGAAACAGGTTTGATATAAATCCCTTATCCAAACAACCCCTAAATGTTTTTAGGCTTGTGCTGTTTCAAGTATAGCATATACTGCTAATATAGTTTCTGAACATAACATGATAAGCTAGCATAAAGTGGCGCCTCAAATAACTTGTGTGTGTGCTACTTTATGTAAAAATATCTATTAGCTGCTGATGCATCCTTTCCCCTGTACTTTGTGCTTTCAACCAATCATGGTGCTTCATTCTCACAATCTTTTCAATTTTAGTAGTCTACAGTGATATATCTACTAAATCATACTTGTCGGACATTTCCAGGGACTTTTTGGACCAGGCTGACCAGGATGAGATGCCTCATGCTATCAGTGTGACACCAGAAGAGCAAGAGGCAATTGGGAGGGTATGCCTCATAATTACCTTAAATGGCCTCTGGCTGCATAAATACACCATGCATCTCACTTATTCACCTTGGTTGATTGGATTTGTTTTCGCTCTTCAGTTGGAAGCCATGGGGTTTGAGAGAGCACGTGTCATCGAAGCATTCTTCGCCTGCGACAGGAATGAGCAACTCGCTGCAAACTATCTTCTGGAGCATGCTGGCGACGAAGAATAGAGAAAAAAAAATTAGTTCACATTGGTTGATGGTGACTGTTTTACTTTGTGGGACCATGACAGTGCTTGTTATGGACATCTGACCCAGATTGATGGTGACTGTTCGGAGTGGCTACACAAGTTGAGATGGAGCTAATGCTCGGTTGAACAGATTATCTGTATGCACACCACCTTTAGGTTACTTGCATTCCGAATTTGAAAAAACTTGTAGAATGAGCAAATTTATTGGGAGCTATGGGAGGAGTGTGATCATTGGAACATCAGTTCTGATGGTACGGTCATCACTAGCTTGGATTATACAAGAAAATCCCAAAACGATCCTGGCCCAAACCGGTTACTGGTTACATTGAGAACCCCTGGCAACATCCAATTTTGCATATACTGCGGCGAGAACCCCTGGTCCAAAACCATCCTGGTTGTAGACGACAGCTGGTTCTCCTTGTAACCCCTGGCAACAGATTGCAGTGGATGGATGCTGCATGAAAGAACAGCCGAGGAACTGTCATTCTTGCTGCTTAGCTGAAATAGCAGCAAGCATCTCCTGCCATCAGTGAGATATGCTGTCCTCCCACCACTCTCCTCTAAATCTCTCCTGGCTGGCGCCTCTCTCATCCCTTTGGCAGTGACAGTAACAGTTTTCCTGGACCAGTACGTTGCCAGGCATGACCAGCTCGGGCAGCGCAAGGAGGAGTTTTCGCAGTCCATCAGTTCATCAAAATCGGTTAGAACTTACGCATGGAGTACCACATTGAGAATTCAATTTTGAGGCAAACAAGCATCGCCTACAGTGACAGGAGGGTAAGCAGACGAACAATTTGCTCTCTTATGATACTTCTACTAATTATTTAATCCCTTCTCGAGGCGAGAAGACTACATGTACATAAAAATCGAACAAAGGAAACCATCAGGGTGCAGCACAAAAACAACATTCGGGCTAAACGAAACTCTGTCGCATCTGCATCTCAGTCACAGCGTGCAGCAAAGCTTGGAGTCCATCGACGCCAAGCAAATGCAGAATGCTTGGTATCCAGTCAAGGGGTATCTGCAAATGAGATATTCCCATCAGAAAATGTTACTACTAGTTACATTCGATCGACGAATGTCGATGATCAGCAAGGGCAATGATCGATGCCTTACCTGAAATCCATTATGTACTTGGACTTCCCGACCCTACCAAGCTGCAAGATCGTCTGCCTCCCATTCTCCTGTCAAGCACAAGTTGTTGATATCATGATATGTTGCTCAGTCTGATCTAACCCCATTGAAAGCTGGAGCAGAAATTTTACCTCCAAAGTCATCTGGAAGTTCTTCACTGATGTCTGCACCTTGTATCCCATCCTCCCAACCCTCTCTCTGAAATCTAGTTCGTAGCGCTTCGTCATCTGTTGCAAATGCAGAAAACAAACACACTGCCTTTTAGGTACTGATGAACAAATACATCTCTCAGCTTAACTCCCAATTCTCGACACGAAGGCTCAATAAGTTTCTTGAGGGTAGCTGCTTACGTTGTTGTAGAAAGGTGATCTTGAGCAGAGTTGCTCAGCTCTGCTCCTCTTCTCCTGCCAATCCTTTGGAAGCCCACTGACGTGCTGAATCTGCATCAACATTTCCACAACTAATGACCATATGCGAATCCATTTATTCCTTGGTTTAAACGAATCCATTTAAGTTCACTAATGAATCTCTCAGTGTTGCAAATGGATTTACCTGAGCAGAACTGTTGGTCCTCAACTGCATGGACTGGTTCTTGGGGATCCATGCCCTCATGCTTCTGAAACTCCCCGTGAGCGTAGTAATAGTAGGGGCAAACCTGCAGGAACCAAAAATTGGTCAAGAAAAGCCATACAATCCATGGACAGGTCACTGACGGAGATTGATGAATCTTACGCGATAACGCCGAGAAGGCGCTTGGACTGGCTCTTAAGCTCATCGACCCGGTTCCCCTACATCGGCAACCATTAATACTCATCATTGGTTCATGTCCACCATGGTAATCAGTCTCGAATCCAGGGGAGCGACATCAAGAATCAGGAAGGGGAACGTCATGTACCTGCCCCCAAATCTGGTACTTGGATCCAACAAGATTGGCACCCATAGTCCCGAGGAAGTTCTTGCCGGAGCTGCAGAAGACGCCGTCCTGGTTCTGCGCCACGATGAACTCCGACCTCCCTCTCCTCCTCCGGTGCCGGGCCACCGCCAGCTTCCGGTCCTGCCGCCCCTGCCCCTCCTGCAATCGCACAACAGAGAGACGGGCGCGAATCCTTATGACACTAATCTCAGCAGCTAATATCACTACTCTCCCCTGGATTTGAAAATTGTAGCCCAGAAAGCGAAGGATGGAGAACGGGATTAGCTCACGTTGGTGTAGAGCGAGTAGAGCGTCACCCCTCTTGCCCCGGTGGCCTTCTCCCTGACGACGACGCAGGTGCACCTCCCGACGTCGAGCGGCAGCGGGCGGCACAGCAGCGCCCTGTTGGGCAGGGTGGCCCAGGACGCGGCCGGCGCCGCCTCGTTGTCGGAGAGGTCCCACGCCTCGTAGGACGACGACGCCGGCGGGGGCGGCGGCGGCAGCAGCTCCCTCCCCCTCGGCCCGACGAACACGGGCAGCCCCGCCGCCGTCGCGGTCGCCGACGGCGCCTCCTCGCTCTCCATGCGGGCCTGCAGCGACGACGGCTTCAGCGGCGCCGCCTTCGCGGCAGCAGGCGCCGTCGCCCTCTTTTCCTCCTTGCCGGGGCCGAGATTGGCCGCGCCCAGGTTCTCCTTCTCGGCGGAGACTGCCGGCGCGCGTGGCCGCGCGGCGGCGGCGGCGGCAGGCGTGTCTGCAGCCGCGTTGCAGCTGAGGGGGGCCAGCGGCTCCCTCTTGGGCGGCGTGGCTGCCATTGGTGCGTGCGCGAGGCGAGGGGAGGTGGACGGGGGGCTTCGTAGTGCGCGGAGCTCGCGTGCGTGTTAGTGCGAGGCTTGGCTGGTGCTTAATCTATGGACCAAATGGCGCTGTGGGCGGTAGTTTGGAGGTTTGGAGGGAGGATTTAGATTTGAAACGCTCTGATGGGTGGCGAGTGCTAACGGTCGCCGTCTCGGGAGCTGGACCCTTTCTCTGTGGTGGCGATGTGATTTGCTTTTGGACTTTGTTGGAATTTTGCTCTTGGACTTCGCCACCGTGACCGAGTTTGAATAAGGCTAGTCACAATGGGCAAGAACATAAGCTAATAACTTACACATTTTCCTAGACTATGTTACTACCTTTATAGTAGGTTGGAATATCTATGTAGTGCTATGCAACGATGTATTTATTAAGATATAGACTCATTGTTTGTTGGAGTGTGTGATGTTCCGGTAACTTAGCTAGTTACCACAAGCACCTCTCTTTTCATTAAATATGTGTCACATAAGCAAAGTTGTATTAGAGTGTGTGATGTTACTCCTAAGTTCCTCCCCATTGTGACCAGCCTAAGGCTGGTCATAGTGGGGAGTAACTTAGACTAGTAACATGTATATGTTACTAGGCTATGTTACTACCTCTATAGTGGGTAGTAACATATATGTAGTGTCATGCATCACTTCATTTATTACTTCATAGACTCATTTAGCATTGGGAACCGCTAGGTGATGGTAACATATTATATTCTTTCTATTTGTCTCTCTCTCATTAATTACTTGACACATCATCACTTTTGCTTATGTGGCATCTATGTTACTACTTATGTTACTCCCACTATGACCAGTCTAACACTTGCGTGACTGAGCATGGACTATGTCATGATGGTGGTTTGGAGGGAGATTTAAGTTTGGAGGGGGATTTAAATGAGCTGCTGCTGCTGCTCTCTGCTTGCTTTTTGCTCGCGCTGCATGCAGTTTTTGGCAGGAAACAGGAAGCGATCATCAGTGGAAATAAATGAAGCGTCGGGAGGGATACGAGGCGAGCAGGACAGATGGAGAGCAAGCGGGACCGTAACGTTGACGCTTCATGGCCGACGGCAGCTTTTACTCCCAAGTGCCAGCTTGCATATGTGTCAGTATCTAAAGCTACGGTTTTTTTTAGATCCTAAGCTGCATTCTTTAAATGGGGAAGTACGAGCAGGCCACCTTTGGAAGCAGCACCGTGCCCGCCTTGTTTGTTCAATCTTCTGTAGTACTACTAGCAACTTGTTTGAAACTTTTAAATTCATTCAAAGGCCAAAGTTCAAACATAGTGAGCCCTTTCGTTTGTTTGAACTTTAATATTATTATGACCAAACTGATGCGTGTGTGTGCCTCAGTGGTGGCCGGACGTGCTGCACCGGTGTCCTACGTTTACAGGAGACATGTATTTGGGAGGAAGGCTGAGTTGATTTCTGTGCAGAAACATATCTAGGCCGATATATAATGGCAGAGACGGATTTGTCAAGTTGTGCAGCAGCTCTCGGAGTCCGAGAAGGAGGAGATGATGGGGCTGTTTGGTTGCTGCCCACGGCAGTCCTGTAAATCCATGGGCGCACCAAAATATTGGCGACTGATTCGACCGTGAACATCTCGCCCAGGAATTGGCTATCGAATGAACTGGAAAGAGCCAATGGGCCTTGGCGAACCAAATATTTGGAACACAGCCAAACTGATACCAATGCTACGGTCAACGCCAAAAATTTGGCTGGGCAACTCAGGGTAACGATCCAAACAACCCCAATATCATGTGCTTCGAGAAATGAAGTTTTCACTCCATAAGTTTCACAAGGGTTCAAGCTTCTTTTTGCAAGGAGTGCTAACACTATCCATCTGTGGGCAAGAGAGGTTCTAAGTCTAGATGCTTATGTAACAAACTACACCCTCTGACTGTAAAAAGAGGGTGTGCACGATTTATGAAGTTTAACTTTGACAACCAACTAGACCAACAATACATAAGTCATGCAACTTAAAACTTCCATCATTGAAAAATTCTTTTAGACAAAAATTCAAGTATACTTTTTATGACACATAAACCACATTTTATTTGTTAAAATTGGGGCCAGCTACGCGCCGGTCGGCGGGTCTTTTAAAAATATCCGCCAGCTTGGCGGTCGTTAGATCTGGCGCCATCCAGCGGCCCAGCCCCGTCCTCATCTTTGCAACAAAGGTAGTGTTGCAGAAGCCTTTGCAACAAAGCTCGTGTTGCGGAAACATTTGCAACAGAGATTGTGTTGCGGATCTTTGCAACAGAGTTCGTGTTGCGGAAACATTTGCAACAAAGAGTGTGTTGTGGATTTTTTTCATAGTTTCATGGACTTCTGTAACATAGGCCATGTTTCAGAAACATCCCGCCATAGCGGTTACCTTGTCTTGCAGCTCCGCTGTTCTTGTTGAAGCACGAGGGATGTTTTTGAAGTAGCTATGTTTTTGCAACACTGACTATGTTTCCGCAACACCGGTTATGTTGCAATAATCAGAGTGAACGGCTCGCCTGATGTATCTGAGGATTTACCGATGAAGCACGCGGGCCATGGCGGCGACATACATGGCGCTTGCCCGTCCCCAACGCCTTCATTGCAGCAACACGGGGCGTCCCCTGAAGCATCTAGGTGCCCCTCATATCCCCTTCAGCAGCGCCAATCGAGGTATGCCATGAGTGGCAGTGAAGAGCTTGGCAATTGGGGAAGATGTAGGTGAAGGAGAAAGGTAAGAGACGGAATGGAGAGATAAAATTGGAGACGAGCGGCTCTTAGGCGATGCATGGTCCACACCAGGAAGCGTGGCACCCGGCCGAGGTGGGGATTTCTTTTGAGAAATCAGCCGGCTGAAGCCAAGCATTTTCCTTAAAATTTATTGCCAAACTAAAATCTCAAAAATGGTGTGTGCTTTCCTTTTATAGACGGAGGGAAGTATCTTGTGATTTCTGGCTTTCTACCTGACGAAGGTCAGTCAGATATACTTCAAGATGGTACTACCTCAAGATAAATGGACCACCACCAACGACAACCACCGATTCAAATTTTTTAGTGAACTAACGGCTAATTCATTTATAAGCCAAATGTGTTGGTAACTTTCTATACTGATTGTCAAACCTTAAAATGTTTATCAAGAATCATTCAAAAGTGACACGTATTGTTCTTTTTACGAGAGAAAATTGGCATGCATCGTAACATAGAATGAGTCTATGAAAGGTCAGCAGTTTGATGGCATCTACTATGATAATACAATACATTACACTCTTTCTCAGTCCCATGATTTGTTGGTTCCCTAGTAGTTGTGCAAGAGAATGTATCCAGTGCACTAGTCCAATCTGTGCACCGGGTGCTCCACGGGCTTTTGAGCCGTTGGATATAAATTTGAGGGATGGCAGTGGGCTGAAAGCTAGATTGGTTGAACCTTTGCGGAAAAGACCTCATGTTATGACGAAAACAACCCACACTTCACTCTTTCCTCTCCTATTATTGAGTCGGTGTTATTTCTTTCTTTCTCCAAATATAAATATGGTCATATATCTCGAACCATACATCCAAATTTGGTTTTTCTTGACCACTATTTTTGTTTCGATGAGATGTTCGAAACAAGATCAGTGTTAAATATATTTTTTTATTTTTTTATTTTCAAACGCAACTGTGACATTTATACATTTTGTATTGAAACCTAGATTTATTCTATGTGTTTTTGAACTCTGGCTCTCCCACACATCGATCCCACGCGCACATGCCTAAATTGAAATTTAATTGGAGTTCCAAAAACAAAAGAAAATTCTAAAACATATTCAACATTTGATCTTGTTTCAAATATCTCGTTAAGAAAAAGTTGACACTCAAAACCGATTCGAAGTCAGACATTCGGTTCAAAATATATGGAACTTTCGTGTTTTTGCCAAAAAAAAACACATACATGTATTGATGTGGGAATGGGATGTGTAGTGCAGGTTGAATGTTATAGCCTATATGGTTACTTCTGTAAGTATGTTATGGTCCAACCTATGACAAAATCTAGTCCGTTGCTTTTTCATCTAATTCCCAAAAGCCTGTGGAGCACCTGGTGCACAGATTGGGCTTGTGCATAGGATACGTTCTTAGTTGTGCAAAGCATTGAGTCCTTGACAAGCAAATCTTAATTTAAAGGTATAAATGTGTTATGCAGCAGCCCAGCCCAGGAAGAAGGCCCAAGGCCTCACGACGCTCCCGGCTGCTGGACCGGGCCTGGAGGGCCGAGAAGGGCAAGAGAGCGGAGACCGAAGACAAAGGGGGGCTCGCTGGAACAGAGGAAGGCGTCGACTAGCAGAAGAGAAACACTTTTCCCCTTTCGTTCTCCTCCCCTGGTGTATCCAGATTCATCTTCCTTCCTCTGTAAACGAATTGTGTATCCAGGGCATAACAATTGGTATCCAGAGTCGTTCGATCCATCTCGGGGACGCGTGATCCATCAGTCCGCAGTGCGGTAAGCGGCGAATTCGTCCGCCGCTGTAATTCCCATCGCTCGGCAGGAACCGCCGATCTGGTTAGTCGACCGGGTTCGGATCTGGCGCCAAAGAAGCGTGGCCCTTCGGCGGTCGAGCAGCAGGTCTCGGCGGCGATGGAGACGGTGGAGCAGCAGAACATGGAGACCAACGCCAAACTCGACGACATCGTCGAACAGCTGAATGGCATGACCGCGTGGATGAAGGCCATGGATTCCACGACAAAGAGCTTGTCCGAATCCGCCGCGCTTCTTCAGCTACACGCTGAGGATGCATCGACACGGCTAGAGGCGCTCGAGTCACCTCCGGCGCGCCCCCAAGGCCCAGCCAGCGCGACCACGACGCCTCCGACGGTGGTGGTGCACGCGCACGGCAGGGAGCGGCCCAGTGGGCACAGCGGGCATCACCATCAACGGGGGCCGATTTTGGGGGATCCCCGACCCCCAAATCCGCCTCCGGCCAACGGTATGCCCTCCTTCGCCCCATCCACCGATCGGGAGTTCCCTTGTGATGATCGCCGAGTTTTGCATCCTACTCCTCGGTCACACATGGGTAGTACACCCAAGATGGATTTCCCTAAATTCGATGGGGAAGATTACCAAGTGTGGTTGGACAATTGTGAACTATATTTTGAGATTTATGGGGTGTCTGAGCTAATGAAGGTCAAGTTTGCCGCTCTCAACTGTGTTGGGAACGCGGCGCTGTGGCTAAAAATGGCCCAGAAACGCCGGCAGTTCGTGCATTGGCACGACCTGCGCACTGCAGTTCAGGAGAAGTGGGGGAAGAACAAGCACAAATTCCACATGCGCCAGTTGCTGTTGCTTAGTCAAACTAGCTCGGTAGATGAGTATACTTCTAAATTTGACACCCTGCGACACCAAATCCTTCTAGCAGATCCACACACTAGTGAGGTTTTTTTTGTTGAGAGATATATAGCAGGCCTTCATCCTGAAATTCGTTCTGCTGTTATATTGCATCAACCAGAGGATGTCGATACTGCTAGTTGTTTGGCCCTGTTGCAGGAAGTGGAGCTCGACAACGACACGGCAGGCAGCAGCTCTAAGTCCAGCCAGCGATCGGTTGTCAAGCAATCAAGTCACGCGGACAAAAACAAGCATCAATCTGCACCAGAGGAAACGCGGAAGGTGGCAGAAAAGTTGGAGGCGCTCCGAGCTTACCGCAAGGCCAAGAACTTGTGCTTCAAGTGTGGCGACCCATGGGCACGCGGGCATAAGTGCCCCGACAAGGTGCCTCTTCACATTATGGAGGAGCTGCTGGAGATTTTGCAGCTGGATGATCCTCCTGATCCCCAACACATGTCAGATTCTAGTTCAGAGGAAGAGGTGATGCTGCTTGCCAATCCTAGTTCCGCTACATCACCCGTGAAACGCAGAACCATGCGCCTTCAAGGCATGATCGGCAAGCGTACAGTCCTCATTCTGATTGATTCTGGGGCAAACTGTTCGTTCGTGGATGCAAACTTAGCGACAGAACTTCAACTTCCTACCCGGACAGTACCGGCCGCCTCATTTGTCATTGCTGGTGGTGACGTTTTAACAAGCTCCTCTGTGGTGCCACAATTGACATGGTGGACACAAGGCCACACATTCTGCCAGGATATGAAGGTGCTCCCTCTTGGCTGTTATGATCTCATCGTGGGGGCAGATTGGTTGGAAGGCCACAGTCCTATGTGGGTGCATTGGCGGAAGAAATGGATGAGGTTCACACATGAAGGGCGTCGCATTACCCTAAAAGGGATACGCACGACGCCGAGCAAGTGTAAGCAGGTGTCGGTTGGGAAGATGCGAGGCTTGCTATGCCGAGGAGCAGTTCGACATGCAGTTCAAATCCAACCGATCCACCAGGAGCAGGACTTGTCAGCAGTGCACGCGACTGAGCCGGAGAACCCAATTCCCCCAGAAGTGCAGTCCCTGTTGTCGGAGTTTGACGACCGTTTCTGCGCCCCGTCCAGCCTACCACCTCATCGAGAAGATGATCACACCATTCCATTGATCCCTGGCGCACAACCAGTTAGTGCACGGCCGTATCGATACACACCCCAGCAGAAGGACGAAATAGAAAAACAGATCAAGGAGATGCTCCGCGCAGGTATCATCCGCCCCAGTTCGAGCCCCTTTGCTGCCCCAGTGCTGCTTGTGCGAAAAAAGGACGGAACGTGGCGTTTCTGTGTGGACTATCGCCAACTTAATGCAATCACGGTCAAGAACAAACATCCAATGCCGGTGGTGGATGAGCTGTTGGACGAGATCTCAGGCGCAAAATGGTTCACCAAGCTGGACCTTCTCTCAGAGTATCATCAGATAAGAGTGGCCGATGAGGATGTGTTCAAAACAGCCTTCCGCACCCACCAGGGCCTGTACGAGTTCCTGGTAATGCCCTTTGGTCTCTCGCGTGCACCCGGCTCTTTCCAGAGCATGATACACAAGGTTCTCAATCCTCTGCTTCGGCATGGTGTTTTGGCATTTATGGACGATATTTTGGTGCATACAGCTACCTTGGAGGAACATCTACGTCGCCTACGTGAAGTATTGCAGCTGCTGCGGGATAATGAATTGGTGATCAAACGCTCTAAGTGTGCCTTTGCCCAGCCTCGGATCGAATACCTCGGGCACGTCATCAGTGCTGAGGGCGTGGCTACTGATCCGGCAAAGGTTGAGGCAGTGCAGACTTGGCCTGTTCCCACTTCTGTCCGGGCTGTTCGAGGGTTTTTGGGTCTCACGGGGTACTACTGGAAGTTCATTCAGCATTACGGCGTGATTAGTCGACCACTGACAGAGCTGTTAAAAAAAGGCAAAATTTTCCAGTGGACACAACCAGCAGAAACAGCTTTCCAGCTGCTCAAGAAGGCAATGATCGCAGCTCCGGTGTTGGCAGTACCCAATTTCCAGCAAACATTTGTCCTGGAGACTGATGCATGCAAGGATGGCATCGGGGCAGTCCTCATGCAGCAAGGGCACCCAGTGGCTTACTTGAGCAAAGGGCTTTGTCTAAAGAATCAAGCACTCAGCACGTACGAGAAGGAATGCCTCGCCATCCTGATGGCCGTGCACAAATGGAGGCCGTACCTACAGCACCAACATTTCATAATACGCACAGATCAGCAAGCCCTCTTGCATCTCGCCGACCAAAGATTGAGTACGGGGATCCAGCACAAGGCCTTTGTCAAACTAATGGGATTGGAGTACACTATCCAGTACAAGCGTGGCATCACAAATGCGGCGGCAGATGCTCTCTCCCACCGAGACCAGTAGCAGTCCGTACTCGCCATATCATCGGCAATACCATCATGGATGGAAACCCTGGTTGCTGGCTATGAGGAGGACACCAGTTCCAAGCAACTCTTGACCGAACTATCAGTAACAGGGAGAAATGACAAGGGCTACTCATTGGATAATGGTGTGCTTCGCTATAAAGGGCGTATTTGGGTTGGCCAAAACCCTTTGGCTCAGCAACACATTATGCAGTCCCTCCATGCCACTGCACTTGGTGGCCATTCGGGGGTGCTTGCGACATATCAGCGTGTCAAGAAACTTTTTGCCTGGACCAAAATGAAACGAGATGTTACAGAGTTTGTGCAAGGCTGCACCGTGTGTCAGCAGGCCAAGCCGGAACACTGTCGTCAACCTGGACTTCTTCAACCGCATGAGATTCCCCCTCATCCGTGGAACACTATAAGCTGGGATTTCGTGGAAGGGTTGCCTAAGTCAAACGGTTTCGAAGTGATTTTGGTTGTCATTGATAAGCTCACCAAGTTTGCCCACTTTCTGCCGCTCAAGCACCCATACACAGCTCACCAGGTGGCCCTCGTGTTCTTCGATCAAGTGTACCGCCTCCATGGCATGCCAGCAAGGATCATCTCTGACCGGGATCCGGTCTTCACAAGTACGTTCTGGCAGGAACTGTTTCGACTTTCAGATACCATCCTCAACATGAGCTCATCCCGACACCCCGAGACAGATGGTCAGACCGAACGCCTCAATCAGTGTCTCGAGGCTTTTCTTCGGTGTTCGATTCATGACAGGCCTGCCCAGTGGTCCAAATGGTTGACAGCAGCGGAACATTGGTACAACACATCTTATCACACAGCAGCGGGATGTACCCCATTTGAAGCACTATATGGGTATCTTCCTCGACCAGTTGGGATATCAGCTCTGGCGTCTACTACTGACCTCCAAGACTTGGTGGCCGATCGGGAAGCAATCAGAGAGCTACTACGACAACACTTGACGCGAGCTCAAGCAAGGATGAAACGGCAAGCGGACAAGCATCGTACAGAACGCTCCTTCCAAGTGGGCGATCAAGTGTTCTTGAAGGTTCAACCCTACCTCCAGAACTCCCTCGCGGCACGCCGTAACCAGAAGTTGGCGCTGAAGTTCTACGGGCCGTACCAAGTCCTCCAGCGAGTCGGTGCAGTCTCTTACAAGCTCCAGCTGCCAGCCAACTCCAGGATCCACGACGTCATCCATGTTTCCCAGCTCAAGAAGCAAGTTCCTCCACGGTTCCCCGTCGAGCCGGACATGGGCATGGTCGAACAAAGGAGCTTGACGCTACTTCAACCGGCGACGATCTTGCAGATGAAGCTCGTTCAGCAAGGCGGTGCGGTCAAGCCAAAGTTCAAGATTCGCTGGAAGGATCGCCCAGACACCCACGACACTTGGGAAGACGCAATGGTGCTGCATCAGTTTCCCTGTCTGACGGCTTGGGGGCAAGCCGCTCCTCAAGGGATGGGGAGTGTTATGCAGCAGCCCAGCCCAGGAAGAAGGCCCAAGGCCTCACGACGCTCCCGGCTGCTGGACCGGGCCTGGAGGGCCGAGAAGGGCAAGAGAGTGGAGACCGAAGACAAAGGGGGGCTCGCTGGAACAGAGGAAGGCGTCGACTAGCAGAAGAGAAACACTTTTCCCCTTTCGTTCTCCTCCCCTGGTGTATCCAGATTCATCTTCCTTCCTCTGTAAACGAATTGTGTATCCAGGGCATAACAAAATGGGTCATACGAGCGGGACCTTACAGTTCTCCTTCCGCTACGTGTACAAACTACCACGTGCATCCAATCTTTGAGTGTCTTCCGTGGCGCTAGTGCCGTTTCGTACGTCTTGGTCTTGCACAAGCACGATAAATCTTTGTTCCCGTGTTCGCTGGTGAAGTGGTTCAACCGTGAGGCTCTACGGCACACTTTGTATCCTACCATGTGTAGTGTTTTTTTTGCAAGGACCATGTGTAGTGTTTATTTTGAAAAAGAAGGATAACCCCTGATCTTTGCATTAGGACAATGCATGCAGTTATCATTAAAAATGTAAAATCCAGCAGACGAACAACATCAATCAAAAAATAAAGCAAAAAAAAAATAGGCTGCATGCCTCGCAATATTAACTCCACCAGATAACCACTAACCCTATGTTAGAAAACAACATCCAAACGAAAAACAGACAACTCCTAGGCTACGCCTTTAAGAAGGAATCGCCACACTGCGCCGATGATGGAGAGTCCACACAAAGGTTGAACTCTGGATTCTCATCCCCAAGCCAAGCATCAATCCACCATCATCAGCAAGGTCAAGACATAGACGTACGTCGACATAGTCCGATCAGAGATCTTGTGTCTCCACGAGAGTGCCTAAACTCATTGTTGAAGTCGTCTGCAACCGTCTTGGATCACAAACACAGAAATCAGTTCCTGAGAACGGTTTCAATGATACAACCCACCATGTACTCCTACATGGCCTATCATTGCTACCTTTACCAAAACATGTTCAGATACATTGTAGTTGCAAAGTTGACTGAGAACATAGTTTGTTGGTTTCTAATAGAGTTTATGCTTTATACTTCGATAGTGTGATGAATTGTCATTTATTCATGAGAAGTCTATGGTAAAAGTTCTATGATAAGAGTCTTATGTTTAAGTTTGTTGCTGTTATAATAATCAACATGATGCTTCTATGTCCGTATTTTGATTTTATCGACACCTCTCTCTCTCTAAGCATGTGGACATGTTTTTCGATTTCGGTTTTCGCTTGAGGACAAGTTAGGTCTAAGCTTGGGGGAGTTGATACGCCCATTTTGCATCATGTTTTCCTACTATTATTTATGATTTTTTATGCATAATAATGCTTTTTGGAGTAATTCTAATGCCTTTTCTCTCATAATATGCAAGGTACACACAAAGAGGGAGAATTCCGGCAGCTGGAAATCTGGACCTGGAAAAGCTACGTCAGGCTACCTATTCTGCACAACTCCAAACAAGATGAAACTTTACGGAGAATTTTTATGGAATTTATGAAGAATATTGGAGCAAATAAGTACCAGAGGGGGCCACCCTGGTGAGCACAAGACACCAGAGCGCGCCCGGGCCCCCAGGCGCGCCCTGGTGGATTGTTCTCACCCAGGCCCACCTCCGGTGCCCATCTTCTGGTATATAGGTCATTTTGACCTAGAAAAAATAGGAGAGGAATTTAGGGACAGAGCGCCGCTGTCTCAAGGCGGAACTTGGGCAGGAGCACTTTTGCCCTCCGATGGAGCGATTCCGCCGGGGGAACTTCCCTCTCGGAGGGGAAAATCATCGTCATCATCATCACCAACAACTCTCCCATCTTGGGGAGGGCAATCTCCATCAACATCTTCAACATTACCATCTCATCTCAAACCCTAGTTCATCTCTTGTGTTTAATCTTGTTACCGGAACTATAGATTGGTGCTTGTGGGTGGCTAGTAGTGTTTGATTACATCTTGTAGTTGATTACTATATGGTTTATTTGGTGGAAGATTATATGTTCAGATCCAATATGCTATTTAATACTCCTCTGACATTGAGCATGATTATCATTTGTGAGTAGTTATTTTTGTTCTTGAGGTCACGAGAGAAATCATGTTGCAATTAATCATGTGAACTTGATATGTGTTCGATATTTTGATAGTATGTATGTTGTGATTTCCTTAGTGGTGTCATGTGAACGTCGACTACATGACACTTCACCATATTTGGGCCCAAAGGAATGCATTGTGGAGTAATTATTAGATGAGGGGTTGTGAGAGTGACAGAAACTTAAACCCTAGTTTATGTGCTATTTCGTAAGGGACCGATTGGATCCAAAAGTTTAATGCCATGGTTAGAATTTATTCTTAATACTTTTCTCGTAGTTGCGGATGCTTGCGAGAGGGTTAATCATAAGTAGGAGGTTTGTTCACGTAAGAACAACGCCTAAGCACCGGTCCACCCACATATCAAATTATCAAAGTAGCGAACACGAATCGAATCAACATGATGAAAATGACTAGATGAAATTCCCGTGTACCCTCAAGAACGCTTTGCCTATTATAAGAGACCGTTTTGGCCTGTCCTTTGCCTCAAAAGGTTTGGCTACCTTGCTGCACTTTTGCTACTATTATCGTTACTTGCTCGATACAAAGTATCTTGATATAAAACTACTCTGTTACTTACAATTTCAGCACTTGCAGACATTACCTTGCTGAAAACCACTTGTCATTTTCTTCTGCTCCTCGTTGGGTTCGTCACTCTTACTTATCCAAAAGAGCTACAATTGATCCCCTATACTTGTCACTTATTAACCCAGAGCCCAGTGCTAGTTTCTATTTTTTCCTTATTTTTGAGTTTTACAGAAAAGAAATCTCAAACGGAGTCCAAACGGAATAAAACTTTACAATGATTTTTCTTGGACCAGAAGACACACGTAGGACTTGGAGAGTAAGTGAGAAGAGTCCCGAGGGCTCCACAAGCCCTCGGGCGCGCCCTAGGGGGGGCGCCCTGGCTTGTGGGCCCCACAGGACTCCTCCAACCCTAATCTCCGGCCTATAAATTCAGAAATATTCCAAACGACCAGAAGCGTCCACCAAAATACTTTTCCGCCGCCGTAACCATCTATACCCGTGAGATCCCATCTAGGGACCTTTTCCGGCACCTTGCCGGAGGGGGATTCGACCATGGAGGGCTTCTACATCAACTCTATTGCCCTTCCGATGAAGCGTGAGTAGTTTACCACAGACCTACGGGTCCATAGCTAGTAGCTAGATGGCTTATTCTCTCTCTCTTTGATCCTCAATACCATGTTCTCCTCGATGTTCTTGAAAATCTGTCCGATGTAATCTTCTTTTGTGATGTGTTTGGCAAGATCCGATGAATTGTGGATTTATGATCAGTTTATCTATGAATATTATTTGAATCTTCTCTGAATTCTTATATGGATGATTTTATATCTTTGTATTTCTCTTTGAAATATCGGTTTGGTTTTGGCAAATTAGATTGGTTTTTCTTGTAATGGGAGAGGTGCTTAGTTTTGGGTTCAATCTTGCGGTGAGCCTCACCCAGTGACAAAGCAGGGGTAGCGAGGCACGTATTTCTATTGTTGCCATCAAGGGTAAAAAGATGGGGTTTTCATCATATTGCTTGAGTTTATCCCTCTACATCATGTCATCTCACTTAAGGCGTTACTCCGTTCTTATGAACTTAATACTCTAGATGCATGCTGGATAGCGGTCGATGTGTGGAGTAATAGTAGTAAATGCAGAATTGTTTCGGTCTACCTGACACGGACGTGATGCCTATATTCATAATCATTGTCTTGGATATCATCATAACTTTGCGCTTTTCTACCAATTGCTCGACAGTAATTTGTTCACCCACCGTATTATTTTCCTTCAAGAGAGAAGCCTCTAGTGAAACCTATGGCCCCCAGGTCTATTTTCCATCACATATTTTCAGATCTTTAAACCAAAAAAAACCCAAAAATATCTTGCTGCAATTTATTTAATTTTATTTTGTTCGAGGTTTTAGTAATCTTTTATATCTATCTCTATCAGATCTCACCTTTGCAAGTGACCGTGAAGGGATTGACAACCCCTTTATCGCATTGGGTGCAAGTGTTTGATTGTTTGTGCAGGTGCATAGATTGGAGACTTGCTTGTATCTCCTACTGGATTGATACCTTGGTTCTTAATTGAGGGAAATACTTATCTCTACTTTGCTGGATCACCCTTTCCTCTTCCAGGGAAAAACCAACGCAAGCTCAAGAAGTAGCAGAAAAAATTCCTGGCGCCGTTGCTGGGGAGATCTACATCAAGCCTAACAAGTACCCATTATAAACTCTCATCTCTCGCATTACATTATTTGCCATTTGCCTCTCATTTGCCTCTCCCCCTCTTCCAAAACGTTTTTCAGAAGAACACAAAAAGATTTGCCTTTTTATTCGCCCTTTTTCCGTTTGTCTTTTCGTTTGCTTTCGAGCTTGTGTGCTAGATCGGTTTGTTGCCACTATGTGTGAATTTGGGTAGGATATCATTGAATTTTTTATATATATTGCTGGCATAAACCTTGAGGAAAAACTTGATGCTTGTTCTTTAGATCACGAAGCTAAAACCCCTCCTAATTATAAAGCAAAAACTTTTCATGTGGGAGACGGTAATATTATTGGGAAGAGTGTTATTCTAGAACTCTTTGATTGTACGGAACAATGCCTTTTAATAAGAGATCTATTACTTTTGATACAAATTGTTATGCGGATGGTATTGTCATGCTCATTGATTAATTAGAGAGAAAACTTGTGCACATCCATCCCGCTTTGCAAAAGGTGTTTTATGAACTCCCCAAAATTAATCATCCTAAAGCCAAAAAGATTGCCACTATTATCCTTATGCGGGAATTTGATTTTATAATACAAGAGGCTAGGGAAATTTTTGCTTTCTATAATAAAGATATGGAACGTCCTCCTATTTAAGAAATTCTCCATGATAAAGAAACTTTGCGTAGCTTGGAATCTAGAGATCATCAATCTTACAGTGACAATCTTAGGAGGAGAGTTCCCTACTCAGAAATTACCCAAACTATTTACCTTGAAACTTATGATAAATTTGATTGGATAACTAGGGGAATTTATGTAGGATTCAATTATGATTGGTTAGAAGAGAAGACCAGGGAACCCTTTAAAAATGAGATACGTGTTTTATATGATGGTATTTATGGAGATGATCCAGAGTATGGGTTTATGAATGTCAAGATTACTAATCAGAGTCCTTTTCATGAATTAAGTTCACCTACTAGAAGGGAAATAAAAGAAAATAAATAAATGATTTTCTAAAAAGGGTTTTTTAAGATTTGATTAAGAAAGAGTTGCATGACAATACCTAGATCTATGTTTTATGCCTAGCTAGGGGCATTAAATAATAGCGCTTGTTGGGAGGCAACCCAATTTTATTTTTATGTTTTTGGTTTTTTGTTCTGTTTTGCAATAAATACACATTATTACCTCTGTAGTAATTGTGTTTTGGTGTTTTGATTAGTGTTTGAGCCAAGTAAGACATTTGGGATGGCTTACGGTGATAGTTGATTTGATCTTGCTGAAAAGCAGAAACTTTTGTGCCGAGTAAAATAATTTTCATTAATGACAGAAGCATGATAAAATCCTGATTTTTTTGCACAAGATTGAAATACAAATTTCACAGGTTGTCATAATTTTGAAGAATTTTTGGAGTTACAGAAGTATTCAAGTTTCCAGATTGCTACAAATTGTTATGTTTTTTGACAGATTCTATTTTCTATGTGTTGTTTGCTTATTTTGATTAATTTGTGGGTAGTATTGGGGGGTATGGACCATGGATAAGTTGGAATATAGTAGATATTACACCAATATAAATAAATAATGAGTTCACAACAGTACCAAAAGTGGTGATTTATTTTCTTATACTAACGGAGCTTATGAGATTTTTTGTTGAGTTTTGTGTTGTGAAGTTTTCAAGTTTTGGGTAAGGATTTGATGGACTATGGAATAAGGAGTGGCAAGAGCCTAAGCTTGGGGACACCCAAGGCACCCCAAGGTAATATTCAAGGATAACCAAGAGCCTAAGCTTGGGGATGCCCCAGAAGGCATCCCCTCTTTCGTCTTCGTCTATCGGTAACTTTACTTGAGGCTATATTTTTATTCACCACATGATATGTGTTTTGCTTGGAGCGTCTTGTATGATTTGAGTCTTTGCTTTTTAGTTTGCCACAATCATCCTTGCTTTACACACCTTTTGAGAGAGACATGCATGAATCGTGAATTTATTAGAGTACTCTATGTGCTTCACTTATATCTTTTGAGTTAGGCAATTTGCTCTAGTGCTTCACTTATATCTTTTTAGAGCACGACAGTGGCTTTATTTTATAGAAATTGTTGAACTCTCATGCTTCACTTATATTATTTTAAGAGTCTCTAAACAACATGATAAATTGCTTAGGTTATGGATTTAGTCCTAATATGATGGGCATCCAAGAGGAATATAATAAAAACTTTCATATAAAGAGCATTGAATACTATAAGAAGTTTGATTCCTTATGATTGTTTTTAGATATAAAGATGGTGATATTAGAGTCATGCTAGTGAGTAATTATGGATTGGTAGAAATACTTGTGTTAAAGTTTATTATGACACGCACCATCATTGTCATATTGCTTTGCATGATCATAAGATAACTAGCATGATGTTTTCATGGCTTGTCCGTTTTTGATATCATTCGCTACGCTAGATCATTGCACATCCCGGTACACCGCCAGAGGCATTCATATAGAGCCATATTTTGTTCTAAGTATCGAGTTGTAATTCTTGAGTCGTATGTAAATAAAAGTGTGATGATCATCACTATTAGAGCATTGTCCCATGTGAGGAAAGGATGATGGAAGCTATGATTCCCTCACAAGTTGGGATGAGTATCCAGACTTTACAAAAATAAAAGAGACCAAAGAAGCCCACCACAAAAATGAGAGAAAAGAGAGAAGGGGCAATGATACTATCCTTTTTCCACACTTGTGATTCAAAGTAGCACTGATGTCTACTACGCAACTTTATTCTAGTAGACACGTGTTGGGTCTCCAAACGCAGAGTTTTGTAGGACAGTAGCAATTTTCCCTCAAGTGGATGACCTAAGGTTTATCAATCCGTGGGAGGCGTATGATGAAGATAATCTCTCTCAAATGACCCTGCAACCAAATACAATAAATCTCGTGTGTCCCCAACACACCCAATACCATGGTAAATTGTATAGGTGCACTAGTTCGGCGAAGAGATGGTGATAGACGTGTAATATTAATGGTAGAAATATATTTTTATAATCTGAATAAATAAAAACAGCAAGGTAGCAAATAGTAAACGGGCACAAAAACGGTATTGCAATGCTTGAAAATGAGGCCTAGGTTCCGTACTTTCGCTAGTGCAATCTCTCAACAGTGCTAATATAATTGGATCATATAACCGCCCCTCAACGTGCAACGAAGAATCACTCCAAAGTTCCTATCTGGCGGAGAACATAAGACGGAATTTTTTGTAGGGTACGAAACCACCTCAAAGCTATTCTTTGTGATCAATCTATCCTAGAGTTCATACTAAAATAACACGAAGCTATTCTTTCCGATCGATCTAACCAAGAGTTTGTACTAAAATAACACCAAAGCAAATTCAGATTCATAATATTCAATCCAACACAAAGAACTTCAAAGAGTGCCCCAAGATTTCTACCGGAGAAACAAAGACAAAAACGTGCATCAACCCCTATGCATAGATTACCCCAATGTCACCTCAGGAATCCGCGAGTTGAGTGTCAAAACATTTATCAAGTGAATCAATATGATACCCCACTATCACCACGAGTATTCAATTGCAAGACATATATCAAGTGTTCTCAAATCCATAAAAGTATTCAATCCGATAACAACGAAATCTCAAAGGGAAAACTCAATTTATCACGACAAGATAGAGAGGGGAAAACACCATATGATCCGACTATATTAACAAAGCCCGCGATACATCAAATCGTGACATCTCAAGAACACGAGAGAGAGAGAGAGAGAGAGAGAGAGAGAGAGAGAGAGAGAGAGAGAGAGAGAGAGAGAGATTAAACACATAGCTACTGGTACAAACCCTCAGCCCCGAGGGTGGACTACTCCCTCCTCATCATGGTGGCTGCCGGGATGATGAAGATGGCCACCGGAGATGATTCCCCCCTCCGGCAGGGTGCCGGAACGGGTCTAAATTGGTTTTCGGTGGCTACAGAGCCTCGCGGCGGCGAAACTTCTGATCTAGGTTAACCTCGAGGGTTTTTGGAATATTTATGAATTTATAGGGTAAAGATGGGGTGCGGGAGGCCACCGAGGTGGGCACAACCCACCTGGGCGTGCCTGGGCCCCCAGGCGCGCCCTGGTGGATTGTGCCCCCCTCGGGGCACCCCCAGGTGCTGCTCTGTCCCATCCTGGGTGTTCTGGTCCATAAAAATTCTCCAAAAAGTTTCGCGGTGTTTGGACTATGTTTTATATTGATTTTTTGTGATGTAAAAACAAGCAAAAAAATAGCAACTAGAACTGTGCACTGGGTCAATAGGTTAGTCCCAAAAAAGGATATAAAGTTGCTATAAAATGATTGTAAAACATCCAAGAATGATAATATATTAGCATGAATACTTCATAAATTATATATACGTTGGAGACGTATCAGCATCCCCAAGCTTAATTCCTACCCGTCCTCGAGTAGGTAAATGATATAAGAAATAATTTATGAAGTGTGAATGCTAGCAAAGTGCACAAGTTTGATCAATGGCAATTTCAATCACTTTTCCTAGCATCATAACAACAATTCTTTCTTATAAAACTTCTAATGCTAAAGTAGCAACCAATTCACATGTTAAGGTTCAAACAATGAACTCTCTTGAAACACAACAACCTATGTTCTCAGCCACCAAGCAATTGCAATTCAACTTATTCAACAGAGTTTAAGTAAGAGCTCCACATACTCAACCATCATATAGTCTTCTATGATTGCTAACACTCACCGCGTACACACGAGCAAAACGTTTCAACCAGACACATAGAAAGATAGGGGCTTATTGTTTTGCCTCCCAACATATTCACCTCAAGGGTGATGTCAACAATAATAACTCATGCTACCCATATCCAACTGGATATATGTGCCTAGATCTTTCCTCACCACATGATGCTTGCGAAAAGAGAAAAATAAAAGGGAATAGAGAGAAAAACTTTGACTTTTTGCATAAAAGTAAATACTGAAAAGTAAAAGATAGACCCTTCACAGAGGGAAGCAGAGGTTGCCATGCGCTTTTTGTTTGTATGCTCAATCCATTAGTGCAAAAGAACGTCACGTTATATTGCCCCTTATGGTAGCAACCTTTATTATGCAGTGTGTCGCTTTTATTCTTTGCCATCACAAGTTCGTACAACACTCAATTTTCTCTTACACTAAATGATATCACACTTTTAGAAGCAATTTTTATTGCCTAATTGCACTGATGACAAATTACTTGAAGGATTTTGCTCAACCCTTAGGTGGGTATGGTGGAATCTTGAAAATAAGATTTGGGTTTAAGGGTTTTTGGATGCACAAGTAGTATCTCTACTTGGTGCAGAATTTTTGGCTAGCAAAGATGGGGGGCAAGCACCACATGTTGAAGGATCTATGACAATATAATTTCTATGTGAATATGAACAAACATAAACCATTACATTGTCTTCCTTGTCCAAAGCCAATAATTTTGGCATATAATATTTTGATGGGGGCTCACAATTACAAAAGATTTCCTTGATAGTGTATTTATATGTGAAAGTTCTCTTCTTTATACTAATTATTCGTGAATTGCTTGTATGACCAATATTGTGATTGTCAAGCCTCAAAATATTTCACTTTCTAAACCCAATTTGAAGCTACCACTAGGCATGATATGATTTCAACTTCATGACATTCAATTTATTCAACAATTTACTCATAGTATATAAGTGAAGCACAAGAGTAAATGACAACCTACTCCAAAAAGATATAAATGAAGATCATGAGCATAATATTTCTTTCTCTCAAATTAATTTAAGTGAAGCAAGAGATAATTTCTTCAAAAATGCTAAAGCACACCGTGCTCAAAAAGATAAAAGTGAAGCACTAGAGCAATTCCATAGAAAAGATCTTCGTTGACGAGATGTGAATGCCGCTTACTTACCCTCCCTGGCAACTATTTGAGGACTCTATTTTGTTTAAAAACTTCTAGATCTAAGTATTTTATTAAAACAACAAGCAAAAACAAAATAAAATGTCATTCTAAGAATAGCACACATCATGTGAAGAAGCAAAAACTTAGGCTCAAGAGTTACTAACCGATAATTGTTGAAGAAGAAAGGTGGGATGCCTACCGGGGCATCCCCAAGCTTAGATGCTTGAGACTTCTTGAAATATTATCTTGGGATGCCTTGGGCATCCCCAAGCATGATCTTCTGTGTCTCCTTAAATCTTCTCATATCACGGTTTTCCTAAATCTCAAAAGCTTCATCCACACAAAACTCAACAAGGACTCATGAGATAAGTTAGTATAAACCAATGCAAAAACCTTATCATTCTCTACTGTAGCAAATCACTAAAATTAGTATTCAACATTGCACACTAAATGCCTCTGCATATTTAATACTCCTATACTCAAATAGAATCATTAAACAAGCAAACATATGCAAACAATGCAAACATAACAGCAATCTGCCAAAACAGTACAGTCTGTAAAGAATGCAAGAGTATCAATACTTCCCTAACTCCAAAGTTTTTGAAAAATTTACACACTATAGAAAATTTATCAGAGCTCATTTTGCAAAAAGATTCAACATTTTATCACATTCTGACTTTTCTAGGGAATTTTTGCAACATCGGTAAACTTTCTATTTTCAAACAGCAACAAGTATACTTGCAAAATAAGCATGGCAAAGGCTATAATTGCCATTTTTATTGAAATATAAAAGATGCAAAACATTATTCTAAATAACAGCAAGAAAATCCTAGCAAAATAAAATGACGCTCCAAACAAAACACATATCATGTGATGAATGAAAACATAGCTCCAAGTGAGGTTACCGATAATGTTGGAGACGAAAGAGGGGATGCCTTCCGGGGCATACCTAAGCTTAGTTGCTTGGATCTTCCTTGAATATTACCTTGGGGTGCCTTGGCCATCCCCAAGATTAGGGTCTTGTCACTCACTACTATCCTCATATCGACATCTGACCCAAAACTTGAAAACTTCAATCACACAAAACTTAACGAAACTTTGTGAGATAAATTAGTATGGTAAAGAGCAAACCTTTTCACTTTTGGTACTGTCAAAGGCAAGATTTATAATTGTTCTCACACAGTGCCTACTTTAGCATAACATTTCCACAATTTATATTGAGAAATATAAGCCATGGAAATTAGAAAACAAGCAAACTATGCATTGAAAACAGAATCTGTCAAAAACAGAACAGTCTGTAGTAATCTGTACTCCAACCATACTTCTGATACTCCAACAGTTCTGAAAAATAAGGAAAACCTAGGCAATTTGTCTATTAATCTTATGCAAAAAGAATCAGCATTTTACCGCGCTTCTGTTAGAAATGAGAATTGTTTTCCTGAGCGCAAAAGTTTCTGTTTTTCAGCAAGATCAAATCAACTATCACCCAACATGATCCCAAAGGCTTTACTTGGCACTTTATTGAAACAAAAGTAATAAAACTTGATCAATACATAGCATAATCATGTGAGCACACAAAAAACAGTAAGTAAAAGTGTTGGGTTGTCTCCCAACAAGCGCTTTTCTTTAATGCCTTTAAGCTAGGCATGATGATTTCAATGATGCTCGCATAAAAGATAAGAATTGAAACATAAGGAGAGCATCATGAAGCATATGACTAGCACATCTAAGTCTAACCCACTTCCTATGCATAGGGATTTTGTGAGCAAACAACTTATGGGAACAAAGAATCAACTAGCATAGGAAGGCAAAACAAGCATAACTTCATAACTTTCAACACATAGAGAGGAAACTTGATATTATTGTAATTCCTACAAGCATAAGTTCCTCCCTCATAATAATTTTCAGTAGCACCATGAAGAAATTCAACAATATAACCATCACATAAAGCATTCTTTTCATGATACATAAGCATATAAATTTTCTCACTCTCCACATAAACAAATTTATTCTAATGAATAGTAGTGGGAGCAAACTCAACAAAATAACTATCATGTGACTGGAAATTAAAATCAAGATGACAAGTTTCATGTTTATAATTATTCAATATAGCATACATGTCATCGCCATAATCATCATAAGTAGCAACCTTGTTCTCATAATAATCAATTGAAACCTCTTCCGAAATAGTGGATTCATCACTAAATAAAGTCATGACCTCTCCAAATCCACTTTCATCTATATAATCATCATAAATAGGAGGCATGCTTTCATCATAATAAATTTTCTCATCAAAACTTGGGGGACTAAAAATATCATATTCATCAAATATAGCATCCCCAAGCTTATGGCTTTGCATATCATTGGCATCATGGATATTCAAAGAATTCATACTAACAGCATTGCAATCATGCTCATCATTCAAATATTTTGTGCCAAACATTTTATTGACTTCTTCTTCTAAAAATTGAGCACAATTTTTCGATCCATCATTTTCAAGAAAGATATTATAAAGATGATCAGTAATATGATGCAACCTCAATTCCATTTTTTTGTAGTTTTATTTTATAAACCAAACTAGTGATAAAACAAGAAACTAAAAGATTCAATTGCAAGATCTAAAGATATACCTTCAAGCACTCACCTCTCCGGCAACGGCGCCAGAAAAGAGCTTGATGTCTACTACGCAACTTTATTCTTGTAGACACGTGTTGGGCCTCCAAGCGCAGAGTTTTGTAGGACAGTAGCAATTTTCCCTCAAGTGGATGACCTAAGGTTTATCAATCCGTGGGAGGCGTAGGATGAAGATAATCTCTCTCAAACGACCCTGCAACCAAATAAGAAATGTCTTGTGTCCCCAACACACCCAATACAATGGCAAATTGTATAGGTGCACTAGTTCGGCGAAGAGATGGTGATAAACGTGTAATATTGATGGTAGAAATATATTTTTATAATCTGAATAAATAAAAACAGCAAGGTAGCAAATAGTAAACGGGCACAAAAACGGTATTGCAAAGCTTGAAAATGAGTCCTAGAGTCCGTACTTTCGCTAGTGCAATCTCTCAACAGTGCTAATATAATTGGATCATATAACCACCCCTCAACGTGCAACGAAGAATCACTCGAAAGTTCCTATCTAGCGGAGAACATAATACGTAATTGTTTGTAGGGTACGAAACCACCTCAAAGCTATTCTTACCGATCAATCTATCATAGAGTTCGTACTAAAATAACACGAAGCTATTCTTTCCGATCGATCTAACCAAGAGTTCGTACTAAAATAACACCAAAGAAAATGTAGATTCATAATATTCAATCCAACACAAAGAACTTCAAAGAGTTCCCCAAGATTTCTACCGGAGAAATAAAGACAAGAACGTGCATCAACCCCTATGCATAGATTACCCCAATGTCACCTCGGGAATCCGCGAGTTGAGTGCCAAAACATATATCAAGTGAATCAATACGATACCCCATTGTCACCACGAGTATTCAATTGCAAGACATATATCAAGTGTTCTCAAATCCATAAAAGTATTCAATACGATAACAACGAAATCTCAAAGGGAAAAACTCAATTCATCACAACAAGATAGAGAGGGAAAACACCATATGATCTGACTATATTAACAAAGCCCGTGATACATCAAGATCGTGACATCTCAAGAACACGAGAGAGAGAGAGAGAGAGAGAGAGAGAGAGAGAGAGATTAAACACATAGCTACTGGTACAAACCCTCAGCCCCGAGGGTGGACTACCCCCTCCTCATCATGGTGGCCGCTGGGATGATGAAGATGGCCATCGGAGATGATTCCCACCTCCGGCAGGGTGCCGGAACGGGTCTAGATTGGTTTTCGGTGGCTACAGAGCCTTGCGGTGGCGGAACTTCTGATCTAGGATAACCCCGAGGGTTTTTGGAATATTTGTGAATTTATAGGGAAAAGAGGGGGTGGGGGAGGCCACCGAGGTGGGCACAACCCACCTGGGCGCGCCTGGCCCCAGCGCGCCTCGTGGGTTGTGCCCCTCGAGGCACCCCAGTGCTTCTCTGCCCATCCCGGGTGTTCGGTCCATAAAAATTCTCCAAAAAGTTTCGCGGTGTTTGGACTCCGTTTGATATTGATTTTCTGCAAAGTAAAAAACAAGCAAAAAAACAGCGACTGGCACTAGGCACTGGGTCAATAGGTTAGTCCCAAAAAATGATATAAAGTTGCTATAAAATGATTGTAAAACAACAAAGAATGATAATATATTAGCATGAATACTTCATAAATTATAGATACGTTGGAGACATATCAAGCACCATGATCTTCATGATAGAGAGTCTCCTATGTTGTCACTTTCATATACTAGTGGGAATTTTTCGTTATAGAACTTGGTTTGTATATTCCAATGATGGGCTTCCTCAAATTGCCCTAGGTCTTCGTGATCAAGCGAGTTGGATGCACACCCACTTAGTTTTTTTTGAGCTATCATAATCTTATAGCTCTAGTGCATCCGTTGCATAGCAATCCCTACTCACTCGCATTGATATCTATTGACAGGCATCTCCATAGACCGTTAATATGCCTAGTTGATGTGAGACTATCTCCTTATTTTTGTCTTCTCCACAATCACCATATTCTATTCCACCTATAGTGCTATATCCATGGCTTATGCTCATGTATTGTGTGAAAGTTGAAAAAGTTTGAGAACATCAAAAGTATGACACAATTGCTTGGCTTGTCATCGGGGTTGTGCATGATTTAATACTTTGTGTGATGAAGATGGAGCATAGCCAGACTATATGATTTTTGTAGGGATAACTTTCTTTGACCATGTTATTTTGAGAAGACACAATTATTTTATTAGTGTGCTTGAAGTATTATTGTTTTTATGTCAATATTAAACTTTTGTTTTGAAACTTATGGATCTGAATATTCATGCCATAATAAAGAAAACTACATGGATAAATATGTTAGGAGCATTCCACATAAAAGATTCTGTTTTTATCATTTACCTACTCGAGGACGAGCAAGAATTAAGCTTGGGAATGCTTGATACGTCTTCAACGTATCTATAATTTTTGATTGTTCCATGCTATTATATTATCTATTTTGGATGTTTTATATGCATTAATATGCTATTTTATATTATTTTTAGGACTAATTTATTAACCCAGAGCCCAGTGTCAGTTTCTATTTTTTTCCCTTGTTTTTGAGTTTTACAGAAAAGGAATATCAAACGGAGTCCAAACAGAATAAAACTTTACGATGATTTTTCTTGAACCAGAAGACACACGTAGGACTTGGAGAGGAAGTCAGAAGAGTCCCGAGGGCTCCACAAGCCCTCGGGGCGCGCCCTAGTGGTGGCGCCCCTGGCTTGTGGGCCCCACAGGACTTCTCCAACCCTAATCTTTGGCCTATAAATTCAGAAATATTCCCAAACGACCAGAATCGTCCACCAAAATACTTTTCCTCCGCCGTAACCTTCTGTACCCATGAGATCCCATCTAGGGACCTTTTTCGGCTCCCTGCCGGTGGGGGACTCGATCATGGAGGGCTTCTACCACTGGTGCGCGTTGGTCCTAAACAAACGGTTTTTAACCCCTTTCCGCGACGGCATTTGGAACCGCCGCCAAGTGAGTGTGGGCGATAGGGGGTCCTTCCCACACGACCCGAAACCGTCGGGATAGGGAGCCTTGATGCATCTGATTGTCCCTATATAACCGTTTCTAATATCTCAATATCCCAAACGCTTCATCCTTGCTACTCGTTTGTGCTCGCATTGCCATCGCATCGGAGTTTTGTGGTTACGCCTAAAACCGTGCAGATTCGAGCACGGGAGTTTTCGAGCATATTCTAGGCACTGGAGTTTTACGATGCCCGCACATCACAAACAGTTCATGATTATAAACCGTGTACGATGGGTAGGCAATCACACACATTTAGTTTTCCCGCACCGTATGTGATAGTGTCTGACATCGCACAGGCTTTGCAAACGACAACTGTGTGCATGCTTGCACACATTTCCTCTCTGTGAACCATCTTTGATTTTGGTGTATATCACAAACATTTGTGTTTTAGCAACCCTGTGTGCCGTATTGACCTGCACAACGTAATTTCCCCCTAATTTAATTGCTGCTATTTAAAATTGTACCTAATTTAAACTTGAAAGTAGGCTATAGCTTTATTCATATCCATCAGGTTCAAACAACCAATGCATTATTCGATTCACAGGTACATATGTTTAAGAATTACATAAGCACCAAATAAAGAATGATGTACCAGGGTTCTATACTTGTACTATTACAGATGGTAAAGAAAGAGGCGACACACATTCCAGTTGCTGAACAAGGTGAAGCAAAATGGCCCTATTGTGCTCTCCTGGATGCAGAAGGCATGCAGGACTCTAGTCCAACCCCTTGTGATGGCGGCCGCCAATCATGTAGTTTGAGAGGTAATCTTGAGTAAACCGCTTGGGATCCACCGCAAAAGAAAAAGATTCAGATATTGTCATCTAACACAACTCATTACGGGCGGTAAAAAGAAGGCTACTGAGGTTCTTACTTACCATCATGCAGTTCATCGTTGTCTTGCATAAAGTGTAAACAAATAGTTCGATTGACATCTTTTGACCCATTTTAATAACAATCTTTATCAGTTTCCTCACTTGATGCTGGTTCATGAATATCTCATTGCCCCATACTGATGTCTACTACACAACCTTCTTCTTGTAGACGTTGTTGGGCCTGCAAGTGCACAGGTTTGTAGGACAGTAGCAAATTTCCCTCAAGTGGATGACCTAAGGTTTATCAATCCACGAGAGGCGTACGAGGAAGATGGTCTCTCTCAAACAACCCTGCAACCAAATAACAAAAAGTCTCTTTTGTCCCCAACACACCCAATACAATGGTAAATTGTATAGGTGCACTAGTTCGGCGAAGAGATGGTGATACAAGTGCAATATGGATGGTAGATATAGGTTTTTGTAATCTGAAAATATAAAAACAGCAAGGTAACAAGCGGTAAACGTGAGCGTAAACGATATTGCAATGATAGGAAACAAGGCCTAGGGTTCATACTTTTACTAGTGCAAGTTCTCTCAGCAATAATAACATAGATAGATCATATAACAAGCCCTCAACATGCGACAAAGAGTCACTCCAAAGACACTAATAGCGGAGAACAAACGTAAAGATTATGGTCGGGTATGAAACCACCACAAAGCTATTCTTTTGGATCGATCTATAAAAGAGTTCGTACTAGAATAACACCTTAAGAGACAAATCAACCAAAACCCTAATGTCACCTAGATACTCCATTGTCACCTCAAGTATCCGTGGGCATGATTATACGATATGCATCACACAATCTCATGTTCATCCAACCAACATAAAAGTACTTCAAAGAGTGCCCCAAAGTTTCTACCGGAGAATCAAGAACGTGTGCCATCCCCTATGCATAGGTTCCCAATGTCACGAAACCCGCAAGTTGATCACCAAGACATACATCAAGTGTTCTCATAAAAGACTCAATCCGATAAGATAACTTCAAAAGGCGAAACTCAATTCATCACAAGAGAGTAGAGGGGGAGAAACATCATAAGATCCAACTACAATAGCAAAGCTCGGGATACATCAAGATCGTGCCATAGATTGGAACACGAGAGAGAACACGAGAGAGAGAGAGATCAAACACACATCTACTGGTACATACCCTCTGCCCCGAGGGTGAACTACTCCCTCCTCGTCATGGAGAGCGCCGGGATGATGAAGATGGCCACCGGTGATGGATCCCTCCCTCCGTGAGAATACCGGAAAGGGGTCCCGATTGGTTTTTGGTGTTTCTGGAGGCTTGCGGTGGCGGAACTCCCGATGTTCTTCTGACGTGGGGTCCAAGTCCATCAGGTGGTTTCCTTCCAAAAATAACTTCTCCAGTTGATTTCGTTCCGTTTTGACTCCGTCGATATTCCTTTTCCTCAAACACCGAAATAGGCATAAAACATCAAATCAGGCTGGGCCTCCGGTTAATAGGTTAGTCCCAAAAATAATATAAAAGTAGATAATAAAGCCCAATATTGCCTAAAACAGTAGATAAAGTAGCATGGAGCAATCAAAAATTATAGATACGTTTGAGACGTATCACATACGCAGAAAGGTCGAAGTGTGGATCTTTCGCAATGATATATGTACCTAAAAGCACCAAGTTAATATTAGAAGCTAAACAACAATTGAAAAATGATGTAGTACAACACTCCATTCATCCCATTATATAAGATTTTATTACATGTATATCTAGACATCATCAGAACATTAAGGTAACACTCTTACTTGTTTCTATGTAGCCTGGGATTGCATATTTAGTCATTCAGTACAATGCATGTTGCTAAACAACAATTGAAAGATGAAAAGGCATGTTAACAGCAATATCCTTAGCAACAACCAAATATCGTAATTCATAGTGGTATTGTTGAAACTGTTATTGATGAAATTGAGCCTAGCCGCCGTGCCGTGGTAGCGGACCCGACATCGGTCGTACTCCATGGCCGCGAGCCCGGCCGTGTGGAAGCTACCGAGCCACCGGTGGGTGTGGGTCTCTCGATCTGTAATCTCGGTGACCCACGTCCCCCACCGCTGCTGCTGGACACCGCGGTAGGACTTCGTCGGCTGCCGGATCCGAGGGAGGACGGGGAAGTCCTCGAACCGGCGTAGGGGCGCGGCGGCGGGCGCATCGGGCCCGCAGAGGATGATGGGGACACCTGGCGGCCACCTCGCCAGCGTCGGGCAAAAAGGCCGCGATAAACCTCTATTTGGCCATTGGCTCGTCGAGCTCCCCGGCACACGTGCAGAGGTCGAGGATGGAGGCGCCGACGATGGCGGCGACCTACCAATGGTTTCGAGGGTTGTGTGTGTCTGTGTGAGTGAAGGTTTTGGTGTGTGTGTGCGGAGGGGGGGGGGGCAAGGTTGTGTTTGAGGAAATACTGCGACAACTGAAAATTTTACTAGGCGGGAGTAACAAGGCAGGGCTACTAAAAATTTGGATCAAGGGTGAGCAGCTATTTTTGAAATTGTGAGGGATGCAGAGGCGGGATTAAAATGCCAGGGCTACTGAAAATTTGAATCAAGGGACTGAAGCAGAGCGGGAGTAACAGACATCGCACACAGTCCGCACATACTAATCATGTGCTATCAAACATTAAAACCTTCCATACGGTAGATATTTTCGAGATTGCGAGGAATGCAGAGGCGGGAGTTTTTGCGGAGTGAGCTAGTGTGCTTGACACGCCGGCTGTGGACTGTAGCCGATGCACCTTCTCGCGTAAGCCATATGCGTACTATACACCAACGGTGCTCCAAGATATTTTGTACTACATCTCACACGGTTGGTGATAATAAACTATGTAGGGTCTACTTGATTTGAATTACAAAATGGGGTCACAGCTGCATTGGATGTTGTTTGAATTGCTAGACCTTTTATCTGCAGTGAACATGCAACTATATGTGTGTCTTAAAAGAATTGGAATTATTCAGGCTTCATTTGGACATTTTATAAAATAAACTGGTTTTCTAGCCATTTCACGTGCACAATTCAAAATTAAACTACATGCACATGCTCCTGTGCATACAAATTGGTTGAAAAATCAAATATGTGTCCTTCAGTGCATGCTTAGGTCCCATGCAAGAAATGGGAATGAATTTTTCGGGGTTCGTTTGGCCTTTTTTATACATTAACTGGGTTTTTTAGGCATTTTATGTGCATAATTCAAATTTGAACTACAAGCACATGCTCCAATGCACCAAAGTTGGTTGAAAAATCACATGTGTGTCCTTGGGTGAATTTCTAGATCCCATGCAAGAGATGGGAATGAAATTCAAACACGAGGACACTGTTGATTACCGGCAAAACATTGAGATACCTGGTTGTTAAATTCTAGTAAATCAAAACTCGTCTGAAATTCATGAAACTTGGCATGCTATCATGGGGCGACATCAACATGCCGTGGTGAAAATTTTGTCCCATTTTGGGCAGGTTTGGGTATAAGCTTCTCACAAACCAGAGCTTCTCACAACAAGCATGATGGTTTAGATAGGGAACGTACCACCTTTGGGGACGGGACGATATCCGTTGCCTCTTATTGCTTTCAAAAACTTTCTAGTGTCAACATAGAACAACAAGAGTGTTGTGTTTAATCTTGGAATTTTTCGGGGTTCATTTGGCCTTTTTTATACATTAACTGGGTTTTGTAGGCATTTTATGTGCATAATTCAAATTTGAACTACAAGCACATGCTCCAATGCACTAAAGTTGGTTGAACAATCACATGGGTGTCCTTGGGTGAATTTCTAGGTCCCATGCAAGAGATTGGAATGAAATTCAAACACCAGGGCACTGTTGATTGCCGGGAAAACGTTGAGATGCCTGGTTTTTAAATTCTAGTAAATCCAAAAGTCGTCTAAAATTCATGAAACTTGGCATGTTATCATGGAGCGGCATCAACATGCCGTGGTAAAAAATTTGTCCCATTTGGGGCAGGTTCGGGTATATGCTTCTCACAAACAAGAGCTTCTCACAACAAGCATGATGGTTTCGATAGGGAACATCCCACCTTTGGGGACGAAATGATATCCATTGCCTCTTATTGCTTTCAATTTTTTTCTCGTGTCAACATAGAACAACAAGAGTGTTGTGTCAATTTTTGGGATTTTTCGGGGTTCGTTTGGACATTTTTGTGCATTAACTGAGTTTTCAGTGCATTTATGTGCATAATTCAAATTTGAACTACATGCACATGCTCCAGTGCATATAAATTGGTTGGCACCGTTGATTGCTGGCAAAACATTGAGATGCCTGGTTTTTAAATTCTAGTGAATCCAAAACTGTTCTGAAATTCATGAAACTTGGCATCCTATCATGGAGCGGCATAAACATGCCGTGGTAAAAAAATTGTTCCATTTGGGGCAGGTTTGGGTATATGCTTCTCACAAACCAGAGCTTCTCACAACAAGCCTGATGGTTTCGGTAGGGAACGTATGTCCCACCTTTGGGGACGAAACGATATCCATTGCCTCTTATTGCTTTCAAAAAATTTCTCGTGTCAACATAGAACAACAAGAGTGTTGTGTCAATTTTTGGATTTTTCGGGGTTCGTTTGGACATTTTTATGCATTAACTGAGTTTTCTAGGCATTTTATGTGCATAATTCTAAATTGAAATACATGCACATGCTCCAGTGCATATAAATTGGTTGAAAAATCACATGTGTGGCCTTGGGTGCATGCAAGAGACGAGAATGAATGTCAAACACCAGGGCACTGTTGATTGCCGGCAAAACGTTGAGATACCTGGTTTCTAAATTCTGGTAAATCCAAAACCCGTCTGAAATTCATGAAACTTGGCATGCTATCATGGAGCGGCACCACCATCCCATGGTGAAATTTTTGTCCCATTAGGGACAGGTTTGGGTATAAGCTTCTCACAAACCAGAGCTTCTCACAACAAGCATGATGGTTTCGATAGAGAACGTACCACCTTTGGGGACGGGACGATATCCGTTGCCTCGTATTGCTTTCAAAAACTTTCTAGTGTCAACATAGAACAACATGAGTGTTGTGTTTAATCTTGGAACTTTTCGGGGTTTGTTTCGCCTTTTTTATACATTAACTAGGTTTTGTAGGCATTTTATGCGCATATTTCAAATTTGAACTACAAGCACATGCTCCAATGCACCAAAGTTGGTTGAAAAATCACATGTGTGTCCTAGGGTGAATTTCTAGGTCCCATGCAAGAGATTGGAATAAAATTCAAACACTAGCGCACTGTTGATTGCCGGCAAAACATTGAGATGCCTGGTTTTTAAATTCTAGTAAACCCATAACTCGTCTGAAATTCATGAAACTTGGCATGCTATCATGGAGCGGCATCAACATGCCGTGGTAAATTTTTTGTCCCATTTGGGGCAGGTTCGGGTGTAAGCTTCTCACAAACCAGAGCTTCTCACAACAAGCATGATGGTTTAAATAGGGAACGTCCCACCTTTAGGGACGAAACGATATCCATTGCCTCTTATTGCTTTCAAAAATTTTCTAGTGTCAACACAGAACAACAGGAGTGTTGTGTCAATTTTTGTGATTTTTCGGGGTTCGTTTGGACATTTTTATGCATTAAATGGATTTTCTAGGCATTTTATGTGCATAATTCAAATTTGAACTACAAGCACATGCTCCAATGCACTAAAGTTAGTTGAAAAATCGAATCGGTGTCCTTGGGTGAATTTCTAGGTTCCATGAAAGAGATGAGAATGAAATTCAAACACCAAGGCATAGTTGATTACCGGCAAAATGTTGAGATGCCTGGTTTTTAAATTCTAGTAAATCCATAACTCGTCTGAAATTCATGAAACTTGGCATGCTATCATGGAGCGGCATCAACATGCCGTGGTAAAAAAAATTCCCATTCGGGGCAGGTTCGGGTATACGCTTCTCACAAACAAGAGCTTCTCACAACTAGCATGATGGTTTCGGTAGGGAACGTCCCAACCTTTGGGTACGAAACGATATCCATTGCCTCGTATTGCTTTCATAAATTTTCTTGTGTCAAGATAGAACAACAGGAGTGTTGTGTCAATTCTTGGGATTTTTCGCGGTTCGTTTGGATATTTTTATGCATTAACTGAGTTTTCAGTGTATTTATGTGCATAATTCATATTTGAACTACATGCACATGCTCCAGTGCATATAAATTGGTTGAAAAATCAAATCTGTGTCCTTGGGTGCATGCTTAGGTCCCATGCAAGAAACGAGAATGAATTTCAAACACCAGGGCACCGTTGATTGCCGGCAAAACATTGAGATGCCTGGTTTTTAAATTGTAGTAAATCCAAAACTCATCTGAAATTCATGAAACTTGGCATGCTATCATGGAATGGTACCCGACATGCTGTAGCATTTTTCGTGTCCATTTTGAGAGAAGGTGCACTCGAATAATGACAACCAACAAAGGTATTTTGAAAAAATAGCTGCCACTTTAATATCTCAAATGTTTGTAGAATACAAACCATGTGCGTTCTTTTAAACATTCACATGACTCCACGAGTATTGGTTTTAATGTCTTTAGGAGGTGCCGTGCGGACAGCTGCTAGACCTTGATTGAACGGGAGGCGTGCGAGCGCACTCTAGTGCGCAGGCTGACCGAGAGGCGTGCAAGCTGTCCTCCAATGTGCAGGCTCATCGGGAAGCGTGCGAGTTGTACGCTGTGCTGATGACCCACAAGTATAGGGTATCTACCGTAGTCCTTTCGATAAGTAAGAGTGTCGAACCCAACGAGGAGCAGAAGGAAATGATAAGCGGTTTTCAGCAAGGTATTCTCTGCAAGTACTGAAATAAGTGGTAACAGATAGTTTTGTGATAAGATAAGTTGTAACGAGCAACAAGTAATAAAAGTGAATAAGGTGCAGCAAGGTGGCCCAATCCTTTTTGTAGAAAAGGACAAGCCTGGACAAACTCTTATAATAGGAAAAGCGCTCCTGAGGACACATGGGAATATCGTCAAGCTAGTTTTCATCACGTTCATATGATTCACATTCGGTACTTTGATAATTTCTTATGTGGGTGGACCGGTGCTTGGGTGCTGTTCTTACTTGAACAAGCATCCCACTTATGATTAACCTCTATTGCAAGCATCCGCAACTACAACAAAAGTATTAAGGTAAACCTAACCATAGCATGAAACATATGGATCCAAATCAGCCCCTTACGAAGCAACGCATAAACTAGGGTTTAAGCTTCTGTCACTCTAGCAACCTATCATCTACTTATTACTTCCCAATGCCTTCCTCTAGGCCCAAATAATGGTGAAGTGTTATGTAGTCGATGTTCACATAACACCACTAGAGGCTAGACAACATACATCTCATCAAAATATCGAACGAATACCAAATTCACATGACTACTAATAGCAAGACTTCTCCCATGTCCTCAGGAACAAACGTAACTATGCACAAAGCATATTCATGTTCATTATCAGAGGGGTATTAATATGCATATAGGATCTGAACATATGATCTTCCACCAAATAAACCAAGTAGCATCAACTACAAGGAGTAATCAACACTACTAGCAACCTACTAGTACCAATCCCAGACTTGGAGACAAGAATTGGATACAAGAGATGAAGTAGGGTTTTGAGAGGAGATGCTGCTGGTGAAGATGTTGATGGAGATTGCCCTCTCTCGATGAGAGGAGTGTTGGTGATGATGATGGCGATGATTTCCCCCTCCCGGAGGGAAGTGTCCCCGGCAGAATAGCTCTGCCGGAGCCCTAGATTGGTTTCACCAAGGTTCCGCCTCGTGGCCGCGGAGTTTCGTCCCGAAAGGTTGCTTATGATTTTTTCCTCGACGAAAGACCTCATATAGCAGAAGATGGCCATCGGAGAGCCAATAGAGGGCCCACGATGTAGGGGGCGCCCCCACCCTCGGGAACAGGTGGGCCCCCCTCTGGTGAACTTCTTCCGCTGGATATTTTTTATTATTTCCCAAAATGACTTTCGTGGAGTTTCAGGACTTATGGAGTTGTGCAGAATAGGTCTCTAATATTTGCTCCTTTTCCAGCCCAGAATTCCAGCTGCCGGCATTCTCCCTCCTTATGTAAACCTTGTAAAATAAGAGAGAATAGGCATAAGTATTGTGACATAATGTGTAATAACATCCCATAATGCTATAAATATTGATATAAAAGCATGATGCAAAATGGACGTATCAACTCCCCCAAGCTTAGACCTCGCTTGTCCTCAAGCGAAAGCCGATAACGATAAGTATGTCCCCATGTTTAGAGGTAGAGGCGTCGATAAAAATAAAATACGGACATGAAGGCATCATGATTATTCTCATAACGTCAACTCTTTAGCATGTCATATTTTAATGAGTGCTCCCAATCATAAAAGATGTCAATAATAGTATATTTATATGTGAAACCTCTCTTTCCTTATTACTTCCTATTAATTGCAACAATGACCAAAGCTATATTTGCCAACTCCCAACAACTTTTAATCATCATACTCTTTCTATGTGAAGTCATTACTCTCAACAAGATCAATAAGAACTCTTTGTTTCTTTTTATTCCTTTTCTTCTTTTCTTTTATTCACTCAAGATCATGGCAAAATAATCAAGCCCTTGACTCAACACTAATCTTTATTATATAACTCACAGACTCGATTACATAGAGAGATCGTAAAGTAAAACTCAAAACTAGATCATGCCATAAACTTTATTCTACTAGATCAAGATGAAAAACGGTAAAGATAGGAGATGTGATTGTGATACAATACCGGGGCACCTCCCCTAAGCTTGGCAGTTGCCAAGGGGAGTGCCCATACCCATGTGATTATGTCTCCTTCTTTGTTGGTGAAGAAGGTGGTGGTGATGTTGACTTAGTTGATGGCATAGACTTCTCCCTTAATTTGCACTTGAGGACAGAACTTTGGTCCCTCAAATCATCAATCTCCCACTCCAGGGTTAATATCTTTTTGCATAGGTCCTGCTTATTTTCCTGTAAGAGACGAAAATGGATAAACTCGATCTTTGGTTTCTTTACCCTATCAGGGAGACTTGACTTTTTGAACTCCACGTGCATGTCCCCAGGTTGAGGTAATGGGGCTTCATCTTCATCTGAGCTCGTCTCCTCCTTCCCCTTGGGTTCATAGTCCTCTTCTTCCTCCTTGGTCCAACCATCGTGCTCCACATCTCCATAGACCTTAGGATTTGCTAGGTAATCATCCACATAGCTTTCTCCTTCCGAATCCTGGGACGACATGTTGATCTAATCTGCAGTAGGACAGCTCGAAACAAGAAAAGAGGATAATTGCGAGATACGGTGGCCAAAACCTTCGGGAGAATATATAATGATTTTTTACCGACAAAAATACGTATTGTGCAAGAAAACAGAGTCTGGAAGGTACACGAGGTGCCCACGAGGTAGGGGGGCGCGCCCTCCACCCTCGTGGGACCCTCATGTCCTTCCCGGACTGTTACTTATTTTTCTATTTTTCTAAATATTCCAAAACGGAGAAATATTGCCTTAAAAACTGTTTTGGAGTCGGTTTACTTACCGTACCACATACCTATTCCTTTTCGGAGTCTGAAACATTCCGGAAAGCGTCCCTTATGTATTCCTCTGGGGTTACGGTTTCAATAACATTGGTTTCAACATTAATAGGATTGTCGTGGTTCTAAGTCTGACAGTAATGTAGGGGGGTAGGAATGGAGAGGCAAGATCCTAGCTATGGAGTAGTTGTATATGCACGAGTTTTACGAGTTCAGGCCCTTCTCGGAGGAAGTAATAGCCCTACGTCTCGGAGCCCGGAGGCGGTCGACTGGATTATGCATGTATGAATTACATGGGTGCGAACCCTTGACACTGAGGAGGGGGGTGGCTTATATATAGTTCGCCAGACCCCTCCGGCCCTCAGTTATGCAGGTTTTAAGGTACATTAAGGTCGGGCGTTACCAGTAACGCCGCAAGTAAAGTGCTATGATGACCATAAAGGCTACTTAATGACCGACCGTTAGCGTGCGGAGTGACTTTAGATCTCCTGGCTGTCGAGTGGTTGGCTTCATGGTCGAGTGTCTTCGAGTCTGTCGAGTGGAACACTTCTGAGTCGATTGAAAGGTGATTCTTCTAGAGACGTCCTTGGGGAGGGTATCTTGGACAGGTCCATGACCCTACCCTAGGTACATAGCTTCATCATTAGCCCCCGAATGGATCGAGGTTTGAGTGGGGAAGGAGTTGAACACACTTCCGACCCATTTTTCGTGCTATGAGTATACCTTGCTCTGGATCAATGAACCTAGGTGACGGTACCAACTTCTTTTTCAGTCGCCTTGATCCATTCTTTGTATCCGTCGAGTGAGTTTCTTTACATGGAGAGCTCCGAGTGACAGAGCGGAGGAGATCTTCCGTCTGACAAGTTGTTCTGCAGCTCGCGGATTTCACGGGATTCAAATTTCGGGAAGCGCGCGGGGTGGAGGAGGCCGCAGTATTCGGATGGGATAAGGCAGGGACGCCTCGATCTCCGTGCCCCCTTTTTCGCCACGTATCGCGCGCGCGACTGTTGCGGGATTTGACAGGATCGCCCGGGCCTACAAGTCAGCCACTTGGAAGTAACCTCATATAAGGCGCTGGACTGGGGTTTTTTGAACAGTGCGTTCTCATTTCCTCCTCTCTTCCTCCGCCGCGCTCGCTTTCGTCCCAGTGCCGCTGCCCCGTGCGCATCTCACCGGCGACGATGGGGAAAGAGAAGACGGTGGCCCTGGAGCGGGCGAAGAAAGCAACGGCGAAGGCGAAGGGAAAGACGACCAGTCGGGGCGGATCTTCATCGAGGGCCGGCCTGCCGCAGGGCTGGATCCAGGGCGACTAGATCCGCTCGAAGATTCGTTAAGAAGACCTCGATGACCTGGCTGCTGGAGGACTGACCACCCACGGATCGGCGCGGCTTCCGGGGAAGGAGTCCGAGCCGCAGCCTCGGGAGGGTGAGTGCGTTCTCTTGGCCACCCATGTCGACCGTGGGTTTTCCTTGCCTCCTCACCCTTTCTTTCGGGGATTTCTGAATTTCTTTGGGGCACAACTCCACCACTTCACACACAACACAATCGTCGCTGCTTTCATGTCTTTGTGCGAGAATTTCTTGGGCTGTCGGCCTCATTGGGGCCTTTTCAAGCACATTTTCACCTGTCGCTCCCAGACGGTGAAAAAGGCCAATCCGAGTGACGAGAGAACACAAGTGATTCAGATGTGTGGGGGTCTTGAGGTTCAGATGAGAGGGAAAAGTTCTTTTCCGGCCATGATCCTACCCGACTCGGTCCATGGATGGCAGTCGACCTGGTTTTACTGCAAAGACCAGCCGACGCCAGGGCAGTCGACCGGACTCCCTCCTTTTTCCATGGACCGAGCGAGGAAGCCTTCCTCTTTGAAGGTGATCTCGGAAGAGAAGGCGTAGGTTAAGGTGCTGGTCGAACGTGTTGTCCAGCTTATCCGTGACGGGGTGACTGGTATGGACCTCTTGGAGGTCTTCCTTCGACGACGCATCCAGCCACTTCAAGCTCGAGACTATCTGATGTGGATGTATTCACAAGACCGAGGACACCACTCGGATCCACCCGAGGAGGTCGAGGATGCCACCGGAGGGGTGGTGATTTAGCATCACTGGGAACAGAGACAACCCTAGGGGAGCCAGGAGAATTCCTCCACTCGACCAGTCCCACGTATCGGACAAGGTTCAACTCTGAATTTCCGACTATAATTTTAACCATGCAGCTATTTATGTTCCGTCGATTGACTTTTGTTCTGCTTGTTTTTCTGCCAGGCTCTTATCGAAATGTACTCAATGCCCAACGGGGAGCAAGAGCAAGACCTGGAAGGGGAGGCGGCGGCGGCGGCGATGGTGGACTGCATTCGGCGGAGAGGAGACCGAGGAAAGTGACGACTCAAGTGATGAAGAAGAAGCCGAGTCACCTCCTCGCAGGGAGAGGCGATCCAAGCTCGACCAAGACCGGCCGAGCGCTTGTGAAAAAGCGATTGCTCAGACTAGCCCGTCTTCAAAGCGCCCACGGACGTCCTCACCGGCTCCGACTGAAAAAGCTTCAAAGCAGCCCAAAGTTGTAATGCAAAGGCCTCGGAAGGCGTTGCCGAAGATTAAGATTGACATACCCGTCACTTCTGCGTGAGTGTCTCCCTTTGTATTCACTCGACGCTCTGTGCTGTTTATTTTTTCCTTGATTTGACCAGATGAACTTTGGAACTAGCAGCGCTGCTACTACGGGACTTCACTTACGTGGATGAGGATGAGGCAATGGAGGATACAAATACCTCAATCTTGGTATGATTGTCGTCGCTCGTCTTTATTTGGTCGACTCAACTGTAATATATACCATTGGGTGATGCAATTTTGGTGACCGAACTTTGAACAACTCCCAACATTATTGACCTCCCCGACGATGACGATGAAGAGCCCGAGAGGCCTTTGACAAGGAAAAATAGGAAAACTCCTGCAGACAAGGTGCCACAATCGACGCCGATAGCTGAACCAGTCGTTTAGGATGCTGGTGATGCCAATCGTGCTTCTGTTACCTTCGCCGTACCACTGTCGAGTGCTCGGCCTTCTTCATCGACTGCTCAAGCTCCTGCCAATCCACCTTCAGTGTTTGCTACCCATCACGTCCCAGAGGACGAAGTGAATGCTGCCAAGGAAGCCATACGCCAAGCAGGTATTATGATGGAGAAGATGAAGATGGTGCGGGATGTCGGTCGAGCCGCCTATGATGCCACTCGGCTCTCCAAAGCAATGTTCAGTTAGCAAGACGTCGACTGGTTTTCTTGGCTTGCTCATAGGATATGGTACCAAAACTCTATTTCCAAGGATCTTTGCATCTGTGCACCTAGTGGGTGTTTCGACTTGTCACCGAGCAAACCCATACTTTGAGCTAAATTTTTGTTTTGAAGTTTTGGACTAGTGGGGCACGCTGAGTGCACCCACCGGTGTAGTCCCGAGACTATGGTGGATCTGCAGGCGATCGATCGTAGTCTTGACATTTTAATTCCTTCACTCGGTCCAGTCTCGCCATGTCGAGTGTAATCAACCAAGGGGGCACGCTAAGTGCACCCACTGGTGTAGTCCCGAGACCGTGGTCGATCACCGGCGATCAACTATGGTCTGAAGAACTTGTTTGTTGATGTCTTTCTTTTTATATATATATATACGCTCGCGCCGAAAAGGTCTCGTCGAGTGTTAACTGAACCAGTGGGGGCACGCTAAGTGCACCCACAGGGTGTAGTCCCCGAGACTATGGTGGACTGCGGGCAGTCGACCGTAGTCTTAGTATTTATTGTCTTTGTCTTTCTGTAACCATCCTCTCTAATTGCAGAAATCTTGTGACCTTGGAGCTCGCTTTCCCGACTTGGAAAAGCAGCAAATTCAACTCAACCTTGACCTGGAGTTGGCCAAGTCAGAGCTGCAGAAGGCCAAAGATGACGCCAATGGTAAGGAAGCTTTGTCGACTGTTTTGTCTTAGACCCGGACTTCATTCTCGCTTTTTCTGAATCGAAGCGTTATTTCTTTTCGTAAAAATGAACCAGCTCTATTAAAGAAGGATCATGATCTGGCTGCTGCACAAAAGAAGGCCGACGACCAAACTGCTCGGCTGAATGTGGTGGCTTCACGGCAAACCGGAGGAGGAGAACGCGAAGATGAAATCTGCTCTGGATGAAGCCAACAAGGAGGTAACCCGCTTGAAGAGGGACAAGGTTAACCTGAACGAGAAGATGGAAGGCATTTCTCGCAGGAGGGATGATCTGGAAAGCTATTTGAGGAGCCTCGCCAAGAAGTTATTCATCAAGCTTGAAGGTACATATCTCGTTCCAATTGGTTCATGTTTGTCGACTCGGCATACGAATATTGACTCATCCTTGGACTGTGCATGCAAAGTTTTGCCGAGACTTCGAGGAGGAGACTGGGCGAATCGAACCAAATTTGGACCCCATCAATTCTCCCGTGAAGGACGAAACTGCTATGAACCTGCTCCGACTGGAATCCCGCATCGACGGTGTTGTTGACTATTTGGCTCAACTGAAAGTCGCCACGTCGCGGATCGACACAGCACTTTGGCCAGGGGCAACACTCTAGAACGACCTCGAGTCTCTGATGACTCGACTTAACGAGATCCCTGGCCGAGTGTAGGAGTGGAAGAAGTCTTCTGCTTGGTGCGGTGCTGATGTGGCTCTGTCTTTGGTTCGTGTCCATTGTAAAGAGGCGCGAGAAGATAAGCTGGCAGCAATCAAGGTCGTCAACACCAAGAAGCACGATTTCTGATCCTTTATGGAGACTTTCATTCCTGCTGCCACTCGGATCGCCGATGGTGTCGACCTGGACGAGTTCGTCGAGCCTGCTAGTCCTCCTCCCGTGGAATGAACAAACTTTTATGCCTCACCTTAAATTTGCCTCGGAATGCTGAGTTGATTTTGTAACCGTTAAACTCCTTCGGGCTGAGAGCCCGAGTACTTTGATCTGCGGTTTGGAACCTTTAAGATTTATCTGAACTTGTTTTACTTCTGAATATGCTTGCATTTGCCTTCGAGTGGACTTTTCATTTCACTCGGAATAGTCTTTGTGTTTGAGATGCAGCTCGAGGTGGAAGATTCAATGACCATGCATCATTGCCCTTGCAGAAGGGACGGAGCACACGTTGTACTTGTGGCGCAGCTCCGAAGGAGAAGGTAGCAGTCGACCTGCACCTCGTCGTCCTTGCGGATCGGAATGGAGCGCACGTTGTACTTGTGGCGCAGCTCCGAAGGAGAACGTAGCAGTCGACCTGCACCTCGTCGTCCTTGCAGATCAGAATGGAGCGCACATTGTACTTGTGGCGAGTCAAGGAGAAGGTAGCGATCGACCAAGCACCTCGTCGTCCTTGCGGATCGGGATGGAGCACACATTGTACTTGTGGCGCAGCTCCGAAGGAGAAGGTAGCAGTCGATCTGCACCTCATCGTCCTTGTGGATCGGAGAGGAGCGCATGTTGTACTTGTGGCGCAGCTCCGAAGGAGAAGGTAGCAGTCGACCTGCACCTCGTCGTCCTTGCGGATCGGTATGTTTTCGAACTTAGGCGAGCACTGGACTGCATCTAAGCCTCCGAGTGAAAGGATTGATTGTCACTCGGCAGGATTTCTCAAACTTAGGCGAGTACTCGGACTGCAGCTAAGCCCCCGAGTGAGAGGATTGCTCTTCACTCGGTAGGATTTCTCAAACTTAGGCGACTACTGGACTGCAGCTAAGACTCCGAGTGAGAGGATTGCTCGTCACTCGGTAGGATTTCTCAAACTTAGGCGAGTACTTGGACTGCAGCTAAGCCCCCGAGTGATAGGATTGCTCGTCACTCGGTAGGATTTCTCAAACTTAGGCGAGTACTGGACTGCAGCTAAGCCTCCGAGTGAAAGGATTGCTCATCACTCGGTAGGATTTCTCAAACTTAGGCGAGTACTTGGACTGCAGCTAAGCCCCCGAGTGAGAGGCTGTCTCACCACTCGGTAGGATTTTTAAACTTAGGCGAGTACTTGGACTGCAGCTAAGCCCCCGAGTGGGAGGCTGGCTCACCACTCGGTAGGATTTTTTAAACTTAGGCGAGTACTTGGACTGCAGCTAAGCCCCCGAGTGGGAGGCTGGCTCACCACTCGGTAGGATTTCTCAAACTCAGGCGAGTACTAGACTGCAGCTAAGCCTCCGAGTGAGAGGATTGCTCGTCACTCGGTAGGATTTCTGAAACTTAGGCGAGTACTGGACTGCAGCTAAGCCTCCGAGTGAGAGGATTGCTCGTCACTCGGTAGGATTTCTCAAACTTAGGTGAGTACTGGACTGCAGCCAAGCCTCCGAGTGAGAGGATTGCTCATCACTCGGTAGGATTTCTCAAACTTAGGCGAGTACTGGACTGCAACTAAGCCTCTGAGTGAGAGACTGGCTGACCACTCGGTAGGATTTTTTAAACTTAGGCGAGTACTTGGACTGCAGCTAAGCCCCCGAGTGGAAGGCTGGCTCACCACTCGGTAGGATTTTTTAAACTTAGGCGAGTACTTGGACTGCAGCTAAGCCCCCGAGTGGAAGGTTGGCTCACCACTCGGTAGGATTTTTTAAACTTAGGCGAGTACTTGGACTGCAGCTAAGCCCCCGAGTGGAAGGCTGGCTCACCACTCGGTAGGACTTTTTAAACTTAGGCGAGTACTTGGACTGGAGCTAAGCCCCCGAGTGGAAGGCTGGCTCACCACCCGGTAGGATTTTTTAAACTTAGGCGAGTACTTGGACTGCAGCTAAGCCCCCGAGTGGGAGGCTGGCTCACCACTCGGTAGGATTTTCAAGTACTTAGGCGAAACGGATTCGCAGCTAAGCCTCCGAGTGAGAGGCTTGCTCGTCACTCGGTAGGTTTTTTTTACAAACTTAGGCGAAACGGATTCGCAGCTAAGCTACCCACTGGGGGGTTTCTTACGTGAATAAAAGCAACAACAATCACTAGGAAAATTATAACACTCTTGTCTTTGATAAATAAACTACAGAGGTATTTCTTATTACATCTCATCCGAGTGAGTACTTAAGTATAAAAGAGGCGGAGCAGCTCTGCATTCCAAGCTCGTGGCTCATCAATCTGGCGATCGACATTATAAAGATGGTACGCTCCATTGTGGAGAACTCTGGTGACGATGAAGGGGCCTTCCCAAGTGGGAGCGAGCTTGTGTGGTTTCTGTTGATCTACTCAGAGGACCAAGTATCCTTCTTGGAAGGCTCGACTCTTCACACGTCTGGCATGGAATCGACGCAAGTCTTGCTGATAGATAGTTGATCGAATCAGGGCCATCTCTCTTTCCTCTTCTAGGAGGTCGACTGCGTCCTGCCGGGCTTGTTCTGCTTCATCTTCAGAGTAGAGCTCGACTCGAGGAGCATTGTGAAGCAAGTCACTCGGCAGAACTGCTTCAGCTCCATAGACCAGAAAAAATGGAGTTCGTCCAGTTGACCGATTAGGTGTGGTCCTCAATCCCCAAAGAACTAATGGAAGTTCGTCGACCCATGCACCTGCTGCGTGCTTGAGATCGCACATCAGTCGGGGTTTCAGCCCTTTGAGAATTAGACCGTTTGCTCTTTCCGCTTGTCCATTCGACTGGGGGTGAGCGACTGAAGCATAGTCGACTCGTGTGCCTTGAGAGGCGCAAAAGGCTCTGAACTTGTCGGAATCGAAGTTTGACCCATTATCAGTGATGATGCTATGCGGAACTCCATATCTGAATATCAACTCTCTGATGAAACTGATAGCAGTGCAAGCATCGAGATTCTTGATAGGCTTAGCTTCAATCCATTTAGTAAACTTGTCGACTGCCACTAGCACGTGAGTGAAGCCGCTCCTGCCAGTTCTTAGTGGTCCAATCATATCCAATCCCCAAACTGCGAAGGGCCAGACAAGTGGAATGGTCTTCAAGGCTGACGCGGGTTTGTGTGACATATTGGAGTAGAACTGACATCCTTCACATTTGTCGACTATCTCTTTCGCCATTTCATTTGCTCTTGGCCAATAAAACCCCGCTCGGTATGCTTTAGCCACAATGGTCCGAGAGGACGCATGATGACCATAGGTCCCCGAGTGGATATTGTCAAGAATTATTTGACCTTCTTCTGGCGTTATACACTTCTGACCGACTCGAACAAGGCTTCCCAGATAATTGTCCCTTTATCACAGTAAAGACCTTGGATCGACGAACGATTTGTCGAGCCTCTTCTTCATTCTCTGGGAGTTCTTTCCTTAGGATGTGCGTGATGTACATCATCGTCCAGTCGGGAGTGATGACCAAGACTTCCATGATCAAGTCGACCACCGCTGGAACCTCAACTTCAGTCGGATCTGTGGCACTTTTTGGTTGTGGAGCTTCTTCAAAGAAAGGATCCTCTTGAACTGATGGTGTGGATGTGTTCCAAAACATATTGCTAGGAATGGCTTCTCTCTTGAACCTATTTTGCCAAATCATCAGCTGCTTGATTTTTCATCGGGGTATATGATGAAGCTCTAACCGTCAATTTCTTCTCTAGCTTTCTCAACGCATTGCAAGAACCAAATCATGGCGGGACTTCTGACGTCCCACTCCTTCATCACTTGATTAACCACCAAATCTGAATCGCCATAGACCATGAGGCGACGGACGCCGAGTGAAATGGCCATACGCAACCCATACAAAAGTGCTTCATATTCTGCTTCGTTGTTGGAGGAATCAAAGTGAATTTGAAGAACATATCTGAGCTTATCTCCTCGGGGGGAAACTAACACTACCCCAACACCGGAACCATTCAACATCTTGGAACCATCAAAGAACATGGTCCAGTGCTCCGAGTGAACTTGAGTCGGCAGTTGTTGTTCAATCCACTCGCATTTAAATCTGCTATTGCTTGGGACTTGATGGCTTTTGCCTCAAACTTGATATCTAAGGGAAGGAGTTCAATCGCCCATTTTGCCACTCGACCAGTTGCATCTCTCACAGTGTAATCTCTCGACAATGGAGCGTCACGACGATCGTAATGGAATGGTTAGAGAAGTAATGTGCAACCTTCTTCGTGGTCATATAAATCCCATATACAAGCTTCTGATAATGAGGATATCTTTGCTTTGACGGAGTTAAAACTTCAGAAACATAATATACTGGGCGCTGAACTTTAAAGGCTTTTCCTTCTTCTTCCCGCTTGACCGTAAGTACTGTACTGATAACTTGTCCCGTGGCTGCAATGTAAAGTAGCAAAGGCTCTTTGCTGATTGGGGCAGCAAGCACCGGCTGGGTGGAGAGTAGGGTTTTTAGCTCTTCAAACGCTACATTAGCTTCAGGAGTCCACTCGAACTTGTCTGACTTCTTCATCAGTCGGTAAAGAGGCAATGCCTTTTCACCGAGACGAGAAATGAATCGACTTAAAGTGGCCAAGCAACCAGTAAGCTTCTGGACATCATGTACACGCACTGGACGTTTCATTCGGAGTATAGTACCAACTTTCTCTGGGTTGGCGTCGATTCCTCGTTCAGAAACGAGAAAACCGAGTAACTTTCCGCCAGGAACTCTGAATGTACACTTTGATGGATTAAGCTTGATATCATACCTCCTGAGATTGGCAAAAGTTTCAGAAGGTCAGTCAGCAGGTCGGAACCCTTCCGTGACTTGACCACAATATCATTCATGTAAGCTTCCACATTCCGATTGATTTGAGTGAGCAAACACTTCTGAATCATCCTCATGAACGTGGCTCCGGTATTCTTTAGGCCGAATGGCATGGTAACATAATGAAGCACCCAATGGAGTGATGAAAGCTGTTTTGATCTCGCCAGTCCATACTGCAGCCGGACTGATGGTAACCGAATAGGCGTCTAAAAAGACAGCGCTCACATCCCGCAGCTTGAGTCGACTATCCGGTCGATGCGGGGAGAGGAATGATCTTTCGGCAGGCCCGATTGATATGTTTGAATTCAATGCACATGCGAAGTGAATTGTCCTTGTTGGGGACCATGACAACATTGGCGAGCCACTCGAGTGGTAAATCTCTGATAAACTCCGCTGCAAGGAGTCGAGCCACTTCTTCACCGATTGCTTTTCTCTTTCAGACGGCGGACCATCAAGATGTTCCTTGACCGGTTTTACCTTAGCGCCGACTCAGAACGATGCTCAGCCAGCCTCGGGAACACCGGCATGTCGGAAGGTTACCATGCGAAGATGTCCCAGTTCTCCCGGAGGAACTGGGTGAGCGCTTCTTCCTATTTGGAGTCGAGTGTTGTTGAGATATGAGTCGGAGCAGCATTGGGGTCGGTCGGGTGAATGTGAATCGGCTTTGTCTCACCGACGATCAAACGCTGATTCCGTAGCGGGCTTCTTGGCTCGCAACAAATCACTCGGGTCTGCAGTTTTCTGGTATTCCTGCAGCTCTACCAATGCCATCTGAGCATCGGCGATCTTAGAGCCTTTCTGAAAACACTCTTCCACTTTCTTCCGATTGCGATGATGGTGATCACACCTTTGGGGCCCGACATCTTCGCTTTAAGGTATACATAACATGGTCGAGCCATGAACGTGCATACGCCGCCTTCCTGCAATAGTGTGATAAGCACTGAAATCCACGACTTCAAACGCCAATTTTGTTTGCGGAAATTCTTGGAGTCTCCGAAACCACATCAAGAGCAATCTAACCGAGTGACTCGGCCTTCTTTCCGTGAATGACTCCATGGAAACTCATGTTGTCGGTATCGAGCCCGACATCGGAATGCCCATCCCTTTCAACGCCTCTACATACAAGATATTCGCACCACTCGCCACCATCCATCAAAACTTTAGTCACGAGTGCCTTCGACAACCGGGTCGACCACCAAAGCTTGCCTCCTGTGGGTGGCTATGTGCGCCGGGTGGTCAGACTGGTCGAATGTGATGGCAGTTTGGGACCATTTCAAATAACTGGGTGTCGCCGGAGCGACCATATTCACCTCTCGGTTGATAACTTTCAATCGACTTTTGCTTTCAACGCCAGCAAAAATCATCAGGGTGGAATTGACCTGGGGGTATCCATCATCACTATCTTCCTTGTTTTCAACTTTATCCGACTCCTTTTCCTTATCTTTGGGTTGTTTCCCCTGGAACTGCTGGATCAAGAGCCGTCACTGTCGAGTGGTATGCTTTGGGTAAATGAGTTTACCCTCTTCATCTTTCTTTGTGTGAATGTGGCATGGCAAGTCTAACACATCGTTTCCGTCTTGATCCTTCACTTTATTGGGGTTCCAAGGCCCTTTGGGCTTCCACTTAAGCTTTCCTTGAGTCACGACCAAGGCTTCTCCAGGAGTAGCTGGCTCGGCTTTCCGCTTATGCTTCCGACTGGAATTTCCTCCTCCGGTTTCATGAGCGACTGACTTGTGCTTGCCACTCCGGAGCCGATCCTCTTCTTCACCATTAGCATACTTGGTGGCAATCTCCATCATACGACTCAGAGACATGTCTCCGGTTCGACCAATTTCAGATTCAGTTCTTCAGATTTAACGCCTTCCTTGAAGGCACAGATCGCTGGTGATCCGACACGCTCTCCATCGTGTGATGCAACATGATCCATCTCTGGATGTAATCCTCAAAGTTTCATTTGTCTTCGCATGCAAGATTGCAATTTCACAACCCTGCTGGTCGCTTGGTGTCCCTTCAACATGTTCGACAAACACTGGAAAGATCTTCCCAAGTGTAAATGCTGATGGGTGCTAATCGGTTCAGCCACGCCCGCCGAGCCTCCAACATAAGAGGTAGGTGTTTCATGGCCACTTCATCATTACCGCCGCCAATCTGAACAGCCACTCGGTAGTCCTCAAGCCAAGTATCAGGTTTAGACTCACCAGTGAACTTACTGACTCCAGTCGCCAACCTGAAGCTGGGAGGAATCACTGCGGCCCTAATGGCTCTGCTGAAGCACTTTGGTCCTGAGATGTGCACTCTGCTGCTGGTGGGTACATCTCTGTCATGACCTCCTCGGTAAGCTCTGTTTCTGTCGACCAAACCGTGAACGAGAATGGATCTCGCATCAAAGCCTGGTTCTTCGGGTCGACCGAATCCTTCGCCAAAGACTTTGTGAGGGCGCTCACATCCTATTTGCCGAGGCACTATGACCCACTCCTTGGGGGAGGGGTGGGCACTCGACGTCGATCATCGCGATCGAGTTGGTGATCATACTGCTCACGGTTCCTATACTGATCTCGCCGGTCTCCACGCCCCTCACGCCTCGGGGGCGATCTTGGGCTGTGAGCCGACTGAACTGTATCTGCAACAACGGATTTGCTGTGGATCCTATTCTGCGACTATGATACAGCTGAATTCTGGTCTCCTGCTGCCCGGAGCAATGCTCTGATCTGCAACAAGCCTCTGCCAGCCTCGGACTAGGAAGGCTGAATCGACTCTGCTATACGGGCCGCGACTGCTAAATTTTGAACCGGAGTTCGATATACCTGAGTCGGTGGCTGAAAGAGCTGACGTCGACTGGAAACTGAGACCTGTTGTCGCACTCGTTCGTCGAGTACTCGCTGGAGATTCTCCAGTCGAGTGTGCTCAGCCAAGTTGGCCAAGTCGAGTGCGCTCAGCCATGGGCCTCGGGGGTTTCTCCAACTATAGGAGTGTGAAGTGCATCCACGTTCTGGCGATGAAGTTCCTCCCTCTGCAGCGAAGTGAGGGGCTCGGGGAGGTACTCTTCATGGGCATGCGACGAAGCGCCTCCTCCGTCGCCACCGTCGGCGTGGGGAAAGCCGGGAGGACTGCGTGGTCCATCGACCATTAGGACTTCCGCTGCTGGATCATCGCTTTGTCGACTTTCGGATGCGCCTCTGCGAGACAATGACAGTCGAACAGGCCGTAGAGAGATTCGTCGGGCTCGATCGCCGTGACTTGAGGGGTGGCCGACTGGCGAGCCACCGCGTGCCTCACCCACCGCTGAAGCCTCGACCGACCAGAACGCTTGAGCCGACGAGCAACAGGGAGGGAGGACGCCACATGAGCCGACCGATACTGGGTCGACGGCTGCCGCAAGAGGACGCCATGGATGCACGCGCGAAAGTGCGTTGCCCCGCGGACGGGGAGCACGTCGACGTCGAATGGTGCCTCCTGAAGCTAAGAGGAGTCGTCGGCGACGAACACGAGCACGCCGAGACGGATCTCGTGGCCCTCAGCCAAACCTCCGCCTGAAACCATGATGAAGGGGATCGGAAAAACTGCAACTTCTCCAACAATTCGCTAAGACACCTGCCCCATGGTGGGCGCCAACTGTCGTGGTTCTAAGTCTGACAGTAATGTAGGGGGGTAGGAATGGAGAGGCAAGATCCTAGCTATGGAGTAGTTTTATAAGCACGAGTTTTACGAGTTCAGGCCCTTCTCGGAGGAAGTAATAGCCCTACGTCTCGGAGCCCGGAGGCGGTTGACTAGATTATGCGTGTATGAATTATAGGGGTGCGAACCCTTGATAGTGAGGAGGGGGTGGCTTATATAGAGTTCGCCAGACCCCTCCGGCCCTCAGTTATGCAGGGTTTAAGGTACATTAAGGTCGGGCGTAACCAGTAACGCCGCAAGTAAAGTGCTATGATGACCATATAGGCTACTTAATGACCGACCGTTAGCGTGCGGAGTGACTTTAGATCTCCTAGCTGTCGAGTGGTTGGCTTCATGGTCGAGTGTCTTCGAGTCTGTCGAGTGGAACACTTCTGAGTCGATTGAAAGGTGATTCTTCTAGAGATGTCCTTGGGGAGGGTATCTTGGACAGGTCCATGACCCTACCCTAGGTACTTGGTGCTGAGAATTTGGCTAGCACGAGGGGAAAGGCAAGCTCAACATGTTGGGCGATCCATGACAATATACTTTATCTCAGATATAAGAGAACATAACCCATTACGTTGTCTTCCTTGTCCAACGTCAACTCTTTAGCATGTCATATTTTAATGAGCGCTCCCAATCATAAAAGATGTCAATAATAGTATATTTATCTGTGAAACCTCTCTTTCCTTATTACTTCCTATTAATTGCAACAATGACAAAAGCTATATTTGCCAACTCCCAACAACTTTTAATCATCATACTCTTTCTATGTGAAGTCATTACTCTCAACAAGATCAATAAGAACTCTTTGTTTCTTTTTATTCCTTTTCTTCTTTTCTTTTATTCACTCAAGATCATGGCAAAATAATTAAGCCCTTGACTCAACACTAATCTTTATTATATAACTCACAGACTCGATTACATAGAGAGATCATAAAGAAAAACTCAAAACTAGATCATGCCATAAACTTTATTCTACTAGATCAAGATACTACTAATAGTATCTTACTAAGAAACACGGTAAAGATAGGAGATGTGATTGTGATACAATACCGGGGCACCTCCCCTAAGATTGGCAGTTGCCAAGTGGAGTGCCCAAACCCATGTGATTATGTCTCCTTCTTTGTTGGTGAAGAAGGTGGTGGTGATGTTGACTTAGTTGATGGCATATACTTCTCCCTTAATTTGCGCTTGAGGACAGAATTTTGGTCCCTCAAATCATCAATCTCCCACTCCAGGGTTAATATCTTTTTGCATAGGTCCTGCTTATTTTCCTACAAGAGACGAAAAGGGATAAACTCGATCTTTGGTTTCTTTACCCTATCGTGAGACTTGACTTTTGAACTCCACGCATGTCCCTCAAAGTTGAGGTAATGGGGCTTCATCTTCATCTGAGCTCGCCTCCTCCTTCCCCTTGGGTTCATAGTCCTCTTCTTCCTCCGTGGTCCAACCATCGTGCTCTACATCTCCATAGACCTTAGGATTTGCTAGGTAATCATCCACATAGCTTTCTCCTTCCGAATCCTGGGACGACATGTTGATCTAATCTGCAGTAGGATAGCTCGAAACAAGAAAAGATGATAATTGCGAGATACGGTGGCCAAAACCTTCGGGAGAATATATAATGATTTTTTACCGACCAAAATACGTATTGTGCAAGAAAACGGAGTCCGGAAGGTACACGAGGTGCCCACGAGGTAGGGGGGCGCGCCCAGGGGGGAAGGGCGCGCCCTCCACCCTCGTGGGGCCCTCGTGTCCTTCCTGCATCGCTACTTATTTTTCTATTTTTCTAAATATTCCATAACAGAGAAATATTGCCTTAAAAACTGTTTTGGAGTCGGTTTACTTACCGTACCACATACCTATTCCTTTTCGGAGTCTGAAACGTTCCGGAAAGCGTCCCTTATGTATTCTCCGGGGTTACGGTTTCAATAACATTGGTTTCAACATTTATAGGATTACCTGAGATGTAATGTTTGATTCTTTGACCGTTTACCACCTTCGGATTTGTGCCTTCGAAGTTGTTGATTTTTATGGCACCAGAATGATAGACCTCCTCGATAACGTAGGGGCCTTCCCATTTAGAGAGAAGTTTTCCTGCAAAAAATCTTAAACGAGAGTTGTATAGCAATACATAATCACCGACATTAAACTCACGCTTTTGTGTCCTTTTGTCATGCCATCTTTTAACTTTTTCTTTAAACAACTTGGCGTTTTCATAAGCTTGGGTTCTCCATTCATCAAGTGAGCTAATATCAAATAACCTCTTCTCTCCGGAAAGTTTGAAATCATAATTGAGCTCTTTAATAGCCCAATAAGCCTTATGTTCTAGTTCGATAGGTAAGTGACATGCTTTTCCATAAACCATTTTATACGGAGACATGCCCATAGGATTTTTATATGCAGTTCTATAGGCCCATAATGCATCATCAAGTTTCTTGGACCAATTCTTCCTAGACCTATTGACAGTCTTTTGCAAAATTAATTTGAGCTCCCTATTACTCAATTCTACTTGCCCACTAGACTGTGGATGATATGGAGATGCAATTCTATGATTAACATCATACTTAGCAAGCATCTTACGGAAAGCACCATGAATAAAGTGTGAACCACCATCAGTCATTACATATCTACTAGGGACTCCAAACCTCGGAAAAATTAACTTCTTTAAGCATTTTAATAGAAGTGTTATGATCAGCACCACTAGTTGGAATAGCTTCTACCCACTTAGTAACGTAATCAACATCAACTAAAATATGTGTATACCCATTAGAGGCAGGAAAAGGTCCCATATAATCAAAGCCCCAAACATCAAATGGTTCAATAACAAGCGAATAATTCATAGGCATTTCTTGACGTCTACTAATATTACCAATTCTTTGACATTCATCACATGATAAGACAAACTTACGGGCATCCTTGAAGAGAGTAGGCCAATAAAAACCGGATTGCAATACCTTATGTGCAGTTCTATCTCCAGCGTGGTGTCCTCCATAAGCTTCAGAGTGACACTTGCGTATGATCTGTTCCTGTTCATGCTCAGGTACACAACATCTAATAACACCATCTACTCCTTCTTTATAAAGATGTGGGTCATCCCAAAAGTAATGTCTCAAATCATAGAAAAACTTTTTCTTTTGTTGGTATGTGAAGCTAGGTGGTATAAATTTAGCAACAATGTAATTAGCATAATCAACATACCAAGGAGTACTACGAGAGGTACTTATAACATTTAATTGTTCATCAGGAAAGCTATCATCAATAGGTAGTGGGTCATCAAGAACATTTTCTAACCTAGACAAGTTGTCTACTACGGGGTTCTTAGCTCCCTTTCTATCAACAATATGCAAATCAAATTCTTGTAGCAAGAGAACCCATCTAATAAGTCTAGGTTTAGCGTATTTCTTTTCCATCAGGTATTTAATAGCAGCATGATCAGTGTGAATAGTTACTTTAGAATCAACAATATAAGGTCTGAACTTATCACATGCAAATACAACTACTAAGAATTCCTTTTCAGTAGTAGCATAATTTCTTTGAGCATTGTCTAGAGTCTTACTAGCATAATGGATAACATTTAATTTCTTATCAACTCTTTGCCCTAAAACAGCACCTACAAAGATAATCACTAGCATCACACATAATTTCAAAGGGTAAATTCCAATCGTGGCTGAACAATAGGTGCAGAGATCAATGCTTTCTTAAGTATTTCAAATGCTTCTACACAATCATCATCAAAGACAAATGGTATATCTTTTGTAATAAATTAGTCGAGGTCGAGAAATTTTGAGAAGTCCTTAATGAACCTCCTATAAAATCCGCATGACCAAGGAAACTTCTTATACCTTTAATGTCCTTGGGACATGGCATCTTTTCAATAGCATCAACCTTGGCTTTATCAACTTCAATAACTCTTTCAGAAACTTTATGCCCCAAGACAATGCCTTCATTAACCATAAAGTGGCACTTTTCCCAATTCAAGACAAGATTAGTTTCTTCACATCTCTGCAAAACTCGATCAAGATTGCTCAAGCAATCATCAAAAGAGGATCCATAAACGGAAAAGTCGTCCATGAAAACCTCACAAATCTTTTCACAAAAGTCAGAGAATATAGCCATCATGCATCTTTGAAAGGTAGCAGGTGAAGAAGGTGCATTACATAAACCAAAAGGCATACGTCCATAAGCAAAAGTACCAAAAGGGCATGTAAAAGTAGTCTTTGATTGATCCTTAGCCGACACAGGTATTTGAGAGAAACCAGAATAACCATCTAGAAAGCAATAATGTGTATGTTTGCATAATCTTTCTAGCATTTGATCGATAAAAGGTAAGGGGTAATGATCTTTCTTAGCGGCCTTATTTAATTTACGGAATCAATTACCATCCTATAACCTGTAATAATTCTTTGCGGAATCAATTCATCTTTATCATTAGGAACAACAGTAACACCTCCCTTCCTAGGGACACAATGGACAAGACTTACCCATTGACTATCAGCAACGGGATAAATTATACCTGCCTCCAGAAGCTTTAGTATTTCTTTCCTTACCACTTCTTTCATCTTAGGATTAAGCCTTCGTTGATGATCACGAACTGGTTTGGCATCTTCTTCCAAATTTATTTTATGTTGACATAGAGTGGGACTAATGCCCTTAAGATCATCAAGAGTATATCCAATAGCAGCACGGTGCTTCTTCAGAGTTTTCAATAATCTCTCTTCTTCATGCTCTGAAAGGTTAGCACTAATAATAACATGATATATTTTGTTTTCATCAAGATAAGAATATTTAAGATTATCAGGCAACGGTTTAAGCTCAAACACGGGATCACCCTTGGGTGGAGGAGGATTCCCTAGGATTCAACAGGTAAATTGTGTTTCAGAATGGGTTCCTGATTAAAGAATACTTCATCTATTTCCCTTCTTTCATTCATAAACATATCATTTTCATGGTCTAGCAAATATTGTTCTAAAGGATCATTAGGAGGTACGGCAATTGAAGCTAGACCAATAAAATCATCCTTACTAGGCAATTCTTCTTCACGGTGTTGTCTACTAAATTTAGAGAAATTAAACTCATGAGTCATGTCATCCAAGCCAATAGTAACAACATTCTTTTCGCAGTCTATCTTAGCATTAACGGTGTTCAAGAAGGGTCTACCAAATATAATGGGACAAAAGCTATCTTGTGGGGAACTAAGAACAAGAAAATCAGCAGGATATTTAGTTTTCCCACACAAGACTTCAACATCTCTAACAATTCCCATTGCTGATATAGTATCTCTATTGGCAAGTTTAATTGTAACATCAATACCTTCTATCTCAGCAGGTGCAATATCATGCATAATTTCTTTATATAAATCATAAGGGATAACACTAGCACTAGCACCCATATCACATAAGCCATGATAACAATGATCTCCTATTTTAACAGAAATAACAGGCACGCCTACCACGGGTCTATGTTTATCTTTAGCACAGGGTTTGGCAATTCTAGCAGTTTCACCGCAGAATTGAATAACAGCTCATCAATATTATCAGCTAAGAGATCTTTAACAATAGCAATATTAGGTTCAACTTTAATTTGCTCAGGAGGTGTATAAGTTCTAATATTACTTTTATGAACAACAGTTGAAGCTTTAGCATGATCCTTTATTCTAACAGGGAAAGGTGGTTTCTCAACATAAGAAGTAGGGACAACAGGATCATTATAAGTGACAATCTTTTCTTCAACTTCAATAGGTGCAGCTACTTTTACTTCTATGGGAGGATGATATTTAAACCACTTCTCTTTGGGGAGATCAACATAAGTAGCAAAAGATTCACAGAAAGAAGGTACTATCTCAGAGTCAAGTCCATATTTAGTGCTAAACTTACGGAAAACATCGGTATCCATAAAAGACTTAACACAATCAAACTTAGGTGTCATACCTGACTCCTTACCTTTGTCGAGATCCCAATCTTCAGAGTTGCGTTTAATTCTATCCAATAAATTCCATCTGAATTCAATAGTCTTCATCATAAAAGAGCCAGCACAAGAAGTATCGAGCATGGTGCGATTGTTTTCAGAAAGCCGAGCATAAAAACTTTGAAGAATTATTTCTCTTGGGGGCTCATGATTGGGGCATGAATATAACATTGATTTAAGCCTCCCCCAAGCTTGAGCGATGCTTTCTCCTTCGCGAGGCCAGAAATTATATATATAATTGCGATCACGATGAACAAGATGCATAGGATAATACTTCTGATGAAATTCCAATTTCACTCGTTTATAGTTACATGATCCCGTGTCATCACATAGCCTATACCATGTCGATGCATCTCCTTCAAAGATAAAGGAAGACCTTCTTCTTAACAACATCATCGGGTATACCGCAAGCTTAAATAATCCACAAACTTCATCCACATAGAGTAGATGTTCATCAGGATGCTTTGTTCCATCTCCTGTAAAAGTATTAGCTAGCAGTTTTTCCATCATACCCGAAGGAACTTCAAAGGGAATATTTTCATGTTCAGTAGGTTCAGTAGGTTGAGGAGCAACTCTTTGCTCTACTGGTCGGGATGAAGATGCCCCGAACAAGCCCCTCAGAGGATTACTTCCAATAATAACAAGTGACAGTAAATTTCAGCACACTATATAAATTTTTCCTTACCAAATTCTACCTACCAAAGGCGCTTCACTCCCCGGCAACGGCGCCAGTAAAGAGTCTTGATGACCCACAAGTATAGGGGATCTATCGTAGTCCTTTCGATAAGTAAGAGTGTCGAACCCAACGAGGAGCAGAAGGAAATGATAAGCGGTTTTCAGCAAGGTATTCTCTGCAAGTACTGAAATAAGTGGTAACAGATAGTTTTGTGATAAGATAAATTGTAACGAGCAACAAGTAATAAAAGTAAATAAGGTGCAACAAGGTGGCCCAATCCTTTTTGTAGAAAAGGACAAGCCTGGACAAACTCTTGTAATAGGAAAAGCGCTCCCGAGGACACATGGGAATATCGTCAAGCTAGTTTTCATCACGTTCATATGATTCGCGTTCGGTACTTTGATAATTTGATATGTGGGTGGACCGCTGCTTGGGTGTTGTTCTTACTTGAACAAGAATCCCACTTATGATTAACCTCTATTGCAAGCATCCGCAACTACAACAAAAGTATTAAGGTAAACCTAACCATAGCATGAAACATATGGATCCAAATCAGCCCTTACGAAGCAACACATAAACTAGGGTTTAAGCTTCATCACTCTAGCAACCCATCATCTACTTATTACTTCCCAATGCCTTCCTCTAGGCCCAAATAATGGTGAAGTGTTATGTAGTCGACGCTCACATAACACCACTAGAGGCTAGACAACATACATCTCATCAAAATATCGAACGAATACCAAATTCACATGACTACTAATAGCAGGACTTCTCCCATGTCCTCAGGAACAAACGTAACTACTCACAAAGCATACTCATGTTCATAATCAGAGGGGTATTAAAATGCATATAGGATCTGAACATATGATCTTCCACCAAATAAACCAACTAGCATCAACTACAAGGAGTAATCAACACTACTAGCAACCTACTAGTACCAATCCCGGACTTGGAGACAAGAATTGGATACAAGAGATGAACTAGGGTTTTGAGAGGAGATGGTGCTGGTGAAGATGTTGATGGAGATTGCCCTCTCCCGATGAGAGGAGCGTTGATGATGACGATGGCGATGATTTACCCCTCCAGGAGGGAAGTGTCCCCGGCAGAACAGCTCTGCCGGAGCCCTAGATAGGTTCCGCCAAGGTTCTGCCTCGTGGCGGCGGAGTTTCGTCCCGAAAGTTTGCTTATGATTTTTTCCTCGACGAAAGACCTCATATAGCAGAAGATGGCCATCGAAGAGCCAATAGGGGGCCCATGAGGTAGGGGGTGCGCCCAGGGGGGTAGGGCGGCCCCCTCCCTCGTGGACAGGTGGGGCCCCTTCTGGTGAACTTCTTCCGCTGGATATTTTTTATTATTTCCCCAAATGACTTTCCTGGAGTTTCAGGACTTTAGGAGTTTGCAGAATAGGTCTCTAATATTTGCTCCTTTTCCAGCCCAGAATTCCAGCTGCCGGCATTCTCCCTCCTTATGTAAACCTTGTAAAATAAGAGAGAATAGGCATAAGTATTGTGACATAATGTGTAATAACTACCCATAATGCAATAAATATTGATATAAAAGCATGATGCAAAATGTACGTATCATGCGCAGGCTCACTGGGAAGCGAGCCCTTTGACTTCCATGGCCGCCCGCCTTCCTCTCCATTAATGGCGCCCGAGTCGCTGTTTAATATGGGCGGCCTTAGTGTTCACCTCCCATTCCCCTCCCTCCCGCAGCCGCAGACCTCCACCAACGCCATGCCGCAGAATGACCATCTGCCACTAGTCTTCAAGTTTGGTGAAGTCGACTCCGAGCTGGAGGAGATAGAAAATAAGGAGGAATGGGGCCTCATGGACATGGCCCAGAATGAGCTGGACGTGGCGGTTGCTGCACCCGCTCCCGTCCCCGCGCCCGCACCAGCTACCATCCCCATAGCATTGATGGGCTGGTCGCCGAGCACTATCGCAGAGCTGGAAGCCGCGGGCGTCAGCGAGGTCTCCGCGGACCCGCGCGAGCTCGTGTACATGCCAGCGCCAGCGCCCGTGCGCGCCCCCCCACCCACCGTGGCACCGGCCCCCTGCGTTTGGCTGCACCCGCCTCTCCTGCCCCCGTGCCAGTGCGCCCCCCTCTCAGCGGCATGGGACGCTGCAATCGACCGCTACCTCTCAGCGGCGCAAGTTGTCGTCCTCCCACGCCCCGCCCGTCGATCGCGCGATGACATGATGTTTGATTTACAAGTGAAGAACATTTTGTGCTGCCTTGGAGACTTCAACAACGGCGTCCGGGAGGACGACAACGACAGTGACGGTGCGGCGCGGCACGCCACCTCCGCCGCCGCCCGAAATAGTTTTTTGGGGTTTAATACTGTATCTCAAATTCTCGATCATATGAATATAAATTCGCAGTGTGACTGGATGAAAGATATGGTTTGAACGAACTTGCGTTTTTCTCTCTTAATGTACATACTTATCAAAAAATTTTGTTTTGGAAAAAACGTCAATGGTTTTTAAATATAATACACTCATCGCAAACGTTTTAGTTGGAACACCCAGATGCAAACTGACAGCTTCCCCAGGAAGCCAAGGAAAATGTGCCGAGCAGGATTTCTGCATCCCTTCAACGCAAATGGTTGTTTTGCATGACCCGTGTGCAACCACGTACAAACAATTGGGTAAGATTTGCATATATGTCATTTTGGGTATGTTGCTATTTATCAATCTGGAAAGATTGACATTTGTTTACCTAGTAACATTGCCATTTGTCAACCTTGTAACAGTGCGATTTATCAAAATATGCAGCAAAAAATCACTAGCACTATCTAATTTTTGCAACTAAAATCCCTAGCACTCTTCATATGGACACCACTAGCAGGCGTGAGTTGATGGACGCATATTCAAATGTACCATTGATTACATACAACAAGTCATCAGCCCACAAAGACAACGAGGATACAAGTTGGATTATAGATCATTTCCAACAAAACATTCTAGTAAAGTTTTTCTCACACAACAAATAACAAAGCGATGAAATGAACTTCAGCTCAACCACTCGCTGGCGTTGGAAACGCTTGGTTTGAACCAGAAGTGATTGTCGGATTTCGGTTTCCGGCAGACCCTTGAGGTTCGAACACTGGGGTGCGCGCGGAGATCTTGCCCTCTACCTACCTGCACCCCGCCGCCTCGCTAAGATCTAAACTATGAAAGGAACAACACAAGAGACACAAGGTTTATACTAGTTCGGGCCACCATTGTGGTGTAATACCCTACTCTAGTTTGTGGTGTGGTGGATTGCCTCTTGGGCTGATGGTGATGAACAATACAAGGAAGAATAGCCTCGCGAGGGTCTGTTCTTGGCCGGGCGATGAACTGCTTGGAGGAGTTCACTCTCTCTCTCTCTCTCTCTCTCTCTCTCTCGATTCAAGGTGCCAGGTTCCAGGTCTCTCTAGCTCTGTGCGTGGCTAGTCCTATTTATAGACAGAGGCCTTGGGCCTCTTCCCAAATATTGAGCGGGAAGGGCGCCAACTATTGGCCATTTTGAAGGGGAACATTTGGTACACTTATCCTGACTAAAGTTGGTCCTCGCCTGTCAAAGGCTCTGGTGGTGACGCCGGCTTGGGCTCCACAATGACTTCCTTCCTGCCGTTGGGCTGGTCTTGGTCTTGTTGCACCGAAATGGACGCCTTTGCTTGATGCTCTCGCCTGCGCTTGCTCCCTTTGCACCAAAGAGGAAAGAAGGACACTGCGCAGGCTGGCACCCGCCTGGCACCCTTGGTCGTTATGGCTTGCGTCATGGGCGCCTCGTGAGGTACCCCGCCTTGATCTCTCTGCCTCCTCGCGAGCCAGCCTGACGAGGCCATGCCCGAGGAAGCTCCCCGTCGTCCGCCTCGCGAGGCTTGGCCCCTCGCGAGGGTCTTGAGCTTGTGTTGATGAAGATGGGCCGTGATGGGCCCCCCTTTGAGCCACGTCGCAGGACGCAGGCAGGCAAGTATGGGGACCCCTGCCTCCCGTAACGCCGACAAGAGCCCCGGCCCAAGGCGCGCCCGGACTTGGCCGAGCAGAGAAGCGAAGGGCAGTGCGGCGCCATGGCTCCTAACATCCTGCGGCCTTTGGCGCCAAGGCGGTTGATTGGGCGTGGGTGCCTTAGCAACCGCAGCGAGTTGATAAAGGAGCGGTGTCTTCCTAGGCTTTGCTTCCCTTGCTTTCTCTGGTTACTGCTCAGATCCCCTTTCTTGCGCCTCTTGTCGGTGTCAAAACCGGCGGATCTCGGGTAGGGGGTCCCGAACTGTGCGTCTAGGCGGATGGTAACAGGAGAAAAGGGACACGATGTTTTACCTGTGTTCGGCCCTCTTGATGGAGGTAAAACCCACGCCCCGCTTCATTAATATTGATGATGTGTGTTACAAGAGTGGATCTACCACGAGATCAAAGAGGCTAAACCCTAGAAGCTAGCCTATGGTATGATTGTTGTTCGTCCTATGGACTAAAGCCATCCGGTTTATATAGACACCGGAGAGGGCTAGGGTTACACAGAGTCGGTTACAATGGTGGGAGATCTACATATCCGTATCGCCAAGCTTGCCTTCCACGCCAAGGATAGTCCCATCCGGACACGGGACGAAGTCTTGAATCTTGTATCTTCATAGTCTTGGAGTCCGACCGATGATGATAGTTCGGCTATCCGGACACCCCCTAGTACGGAACTCCCTCAGTAGCCCCTGAACCAGGCTTCAATGACGACGAGTCCGGCGCATATTGTCTTCGCATTGCAAGGCGGGTTCTTCCTCCAATAATTTATAGAAGATTGTGAACACCAGGATAGTGTCCGGCTCGCAAAGATAAATTCCATGTACCACCGTAGAGAGAATAATATTACACAAGTTCAATCACGACGATTTAGTGGCGTGACGTCATGCCATTACCAAGCCTTTATTCGTTTTTATTGTTCCACCTCCGTGCGTTTAGCGAGGCGGTTTCCTTGGCACATCTTGTCGAAGCAGAGATCGTGTTCCCCTTATTCCGGGATTCCCATCAATACGGACATGGGTAACCCAACCACGCCATTGATTGTGACACTTGGGGGATAAGCGAGTTTTACCAGGCCGGCGGGGACACATGTATTTGTCCGCCCATATAAGGGGATAAAGATCCAACCCTTTTACCTGCGCCCTCTTCCTCCTTGGTTTATCCATCTCCGCGAACTCGAGCTCTAGCGCCCAAGTCCGCACTTCTCACCTCAACCTTCTCCAACTATGTCCGGAGCGGGAGGCAGTGGATGGCCTCCTCCGTCACGGAGGGGCAGATCCAAGCTGCACGACGCCGGATATTTGTCCAAAGAACATCACAAGATCGGCTCCCCGACGAGGGAGAGCTCGTCCCCAACCCCAGGCCCCATGAGAGGGTAGTATTTCTTCCCCATTTCCTCCGCGGACTGGGCTCCCTGCTTCATCCCTTTGTCCGGGGGCTCATGTTCTACCACAGCCTAGATTTCCATGATCTGGCCCCGAATTTCATCCTCAACATCTCGGCGTTTATCGTCGTGTGCGAGGCCTTCCTCTGCATCCAGCCCCACTTCGGCTTGTGGCTCAAGACCTTCAGTGTCAAGCCGAAGGTTGTGAAGGGCAGCCAAGCGGAGTGCGGAGGCGCCATGGTGGGTAGGATGTCCCACGTTATGTGGCTGGAGGGCACTTTCGTGGAAACCATCAAGGGGTGGCAATCGGGGTGGTTCTACATCACCGAGCCGCGTGACCCTGATTGGGCAGCGGCCCCCGAGTTTAGATCTGGCATCCCTACACGGCTCACCTCCTGGAAAGAGAGTGGCCGAATTTGGGGGGATTCGGAGGAGCTGACCGGACTCCAAGCCTGTATCCAGAAGCTGGTGGACAAGAAGCTCAAGCTTGTCAACATAGTCCAGGTCATGCTCATCCGCCGGATTCTCCCGTGCCAGCGATGGGGCTTCAACATGTGGGAGTTTGATCCGGCGCAGCACCAGACCCTGAGCGGGCTCTTCGACACTACGTACGAAGATGTCTGGAAGGTGCTATTCAAGGGCGCCGAAGCTCCCGCATCCGCTACCGAAGATCGCGGATTCTTCTCGCAGCGTCCAGCTGACGAGGTAAGTGATTTCACCACTTGTTTTCCATAGTTTGGCTCTATGTGGGATCTAAACTCCCTTTACCTTTGACAGGAATGGTGGCGAAGGCGAACGGACTATCTGTTCGCCCCATTGCCGAGGACCCAGCGGACACCCGCCTAACGGGTTGCTGGCTCCGGCACCCCACGTGGTGCCGGAGAAGAAGGCCAAGAAGACGGCCACGGGGACTCGGAAGAGTTCCCGTTTTCAGGTACTATCGGATGATGAATCCGAGGCCGACTCCTCCCACCAAGGCGAGGAGGAGAAGAAGAAAGCCTCTCCCCCAGCAGGGGGAGGGAAGAAAAGGAAGGCCTCCCCAACAAGGGAGGGCGAAGGGTCCAAGAAGGGAAAAATTCTTCCCCCGGACTGCTCCGCCAACGCAGTGACGACGACTGGCCTCCAAGGGCCAAGCCCCTGGTGAGATCGTAAGTATCCGGACTCCCGAATAACTTCAAAGTTTTTTCTTTTCGCCACATAATGTCTTTCTAATGCCGCATACAACCCTGCAGTCCGCCCAAGGATGATCTTCCCGCTTGCCGAGCGGGTCCTTGGGTGCGCTGGATATGGATTCCTTCCGACCGCCTCCACCCCGTGCATGGACGACACCGAGGTGGGATCCCGTGAAGGACCCAACAGGAGGAGAAGGCCCCGAGGTGTCACAGACACCCTCCGGACTTTGCACGGACTCAGCCCCGGAGGCCACAAAGTGGCTCCGAGTCCGGGCGACCCTTCAGAAGAAGGGCAAGACCGCGACGCCGGCTGCCTTCGCCCAACCGGAGGTGCCGGATAATTTGCTGGAGGCACTCAACGGCCTCCATCAAAGAGGAACACCGCACCGCTATGAGTGCGGCGATTCGAAGGTTCAGCTCGCCAAGAGCGGGCTGACTGAAGCCTCGCAGCAGCCTTCTAACAGCTTTGAGGTAAGAATTTCAATATATGTAAAATGGTACCGCATAGACAGTAGCCCTCGATGCTCGGTTCGTGTTCGAAAGAAAAGCGGACCGAGGATCTTTAGAAAGATAAATGCAGGAGTCATAAAAATATGTCAATATGGGATTGCAGTGTCTGTCTGCTGACCTCCGCCCCGATCATGGAGGTCAATACTTTGATGGAAAACCTCGAGCGGTCCGAGAACGAGCTCGCCATGCCAAGAAGCAGCTCGAGGAAAAGAAGGTGAGTAATATCTTATGAAAATTGTACCTTACAGAAAAGGAGTTGGTTGCAAGAAAATGACAAGGATAACATGGGTATTGTAGGGGCCACTAACGAGGTGGCGACCACAAGGAGGCGGTGGCCGCGGCCGAACGTAATGCGGCCGTGGAGCGCACTCAAGCGAGAGAAGCAGGAGGCGCGGGTGGCGGAGGTACAGCAAGAGCTCCAGGATCTCGTGAAAAACATGAGAGCTTGGGCGTGACTCAAGACTCGAGAGTCTCGAGCTTGCAACGGCTCTTGAGAGTGCCAAAGCCGCTAAGGCCGAAGCCTACAAGGCCCTCCAGGAGGTTGAGGTGGTGAAGAAAATAGCAGCGGGTAAGGCATTTTTCATGCAAAGTAAGCATGTGGGTGTTAATTACCTGTTGCTTACCCGAATTCGAGCTCTCCAGAGCGCTTTGCAGATCTTCCTCGCAGCGTGTCCGATGCTGCCGCATTCTACCGGGCCGAGGAGGGAGCTCGACGGAGAAGGTCTTCGGTCTCAAGATGTTTGAGGCGGACATCCGTGCCCTTAGCGACCAGTGAAGCAGCTGGCCGAGCTCCACAAGGCGGCCGAACAGGCCATGAAGGGCCTCATAGTTGGTGTGGCCTCGGAGGCCATGCACAGGGAGCTACTTCGGCCTGGTGCGGCGGCCGATGGATGCGTGCCCGTGGGTAGAAGTCATCAAGCATTCCGCTTGTATTGAGGGTGCCTGTCGGGCCCTTGCCCGCAAAGGTGCCTTGGGGCAAGATGGATGCCCAGGCTCGTGGACGGACCCGCCACCGTGAGGGCAAGGAGCATCGCACGCCCGAGATGTATTATAAGAGTGTGTCAAGGCGCCCGCACTATTGCGGTGAGTGCTCCAAAGATGTAATATTTGAGTAGACTTGCATTTTGTTATCCCATGCGCTGAAAACTTAGTTCATATGCGCTAAGCAACGCTTGTTAATTTAAAATATTACCTTCTGTGCGGCTGTTTTACCAAATCTGAGGGATGGCAAGTCGTCGGCTTCAGCCCCCATGCCACAAGTGCTGGGGTGTTCGGGATAAACTTGAGCGCTCTTGTTCCCATTTTTGGGTCCATCTAGGGAGGCGCTCAACACAACGAACAAGGCAACCGGACTTATAATGCTTTAACACTCTCACTTAGCCATAGAATTCTATAATTTTAAATTTCGTGAAGCCCCTAGTCTTCGAAGGTCAATTTGGGGCGCTATCCACGCCTTGGCCGGACAGTATCCGCCTCCTCGCTCTAAGCAGCATAAGTCTTTAAGGACTCGCAAAAACCTCTCGAACAGCGATCGCTCTCGCCTCATCATGACGGTCAGTTTTAGCTTTCCATCGAGGCGTTAACCCAGCTCAAGCTGGGTGGAATCGCATGGTTCTCCCAAAGGCTACCTTAGCTGATATAATGGAACGTAAGGTACCAAAACATGGGAGCCGGGCAAACCCAACTATTTACCCAAGACATGATTCGGAGCCGATGCATATAGTGCTATAAGTTCGGGGTGCCGCACTTGTGAAAGTGTTCGGACTCATCATACCATAATGCGGGAAACATAAGCCCCTGGTGTATATTAGCCGTACCAAAGTGTACGGATGCAACATGCCGTGAATGAACATATGTATGAAAAAGAAATGCAATTATAAGCAAAAAGGTGCTGCATTGTTTTATTCAATAAGTGCTGCTACGAATGCAGAACGATACAAATAGTGCGATAAGCAAGGTATGGGACTGTTAAACATGTCCCCCTCCAGGGGTAGGCTGAAGATTGGTGTATAAAAATGCTCGTAATGGAGACCACCTGTATATTCGTTGTAGCCTTTATCCTTCCTTGGCTGTTGCATCATGAGTTCGGCAGGTCTGCTGCCGGACAGGGCCTCTGACAAACGGAGTCATGTGGGTAAAAAGTAAAAGGTAAAAAGAAAAGAAAAAGGAACGACACACTTGAGAGTCCCTGGTGTGGTTGAGCCGCAGTCTGGGTTTATCGTGGTCGTGCCCCTCTCCCCATGCCCATGGTATCTTTAGAGCGTAATGGTGTACGCGAAGGACCCGCTTTGACGTTTCGCAGGAGCTGGGGTTGGGGCCGCACTGCTACGCGTGCTCGGAACGTGCCAGGTGGTCTTGTTGTAAGTTACTCCGGGCGCGCTTAGCTGTGTTCGGCCGCTTAAGGTCGGACTCGAGAATTGCCTTAAGAGGCTGCATTGCACTTCTGCCGCGAGAGCCGCTGTATGTTCCTCTGTGCGGAGAGAACGTTCAGTGTTTCCGTTGACCGTGATGACTCCCCGAGGGCCTGGCATCTTGAGCTTGAGGTATGCGTAGTGCAGCACCGCATTGAACTTTGCAAACGCGGTACGTCCGAGCAAGGCATGATAGACGCTGTGGAACGAGACTATGTCGAAGATTAACTCCTCGCTTCGGAAGTTATCTGGGGATCCGAAGACCACTTCCAGTGTAATTGAGCCTGTACAATTGGCTTCTACACTGGTATGACGCCTTTAAAGGTCGTTTTGGTAGGTTTAATCCTTGAGGGTCTATGCCCATTTTGCGCCTTGTATCCCGGTAAAGCAGGTTCAGGCTGCTGCCGCCGTCCATCGGGACTCGGTTAGGTGAAATCCATCGACGATTGGGTCTAAGACCAGTCGCGGTGAATCCGCCGTGGCGGATCTTTGGTGGGTGGTCCTTCGGTCAAAAGTGATCGGGCAGGAGGACCATGGATTGAACTTCGGGGCAACTGGCTCCATCGTGTAGACATCCCTGAGTGCACGCTTTTGCTCCCTTTTGGGTATGTGCGTTGCGTATATCATGTTCACCGTCCGCACCTGTGGGGGGAAACCCTTCTGTCCTCTATTGTTCGGCGGTTGGGTCTCGTCCTCGTCATCGCTATGCAGCCCCTTGTCATTGTTTTCGGCAATTAACTTGCCTGCCTGCTTGAATACCCAACAGTCCCTGTTGGTGTGGTTAAGCTGGCTTTTGAAGTGCCGTGTTTACGCACAAGCGGTCGAGTATTCGGTCCAAATTGAACGGACCCGGAGTAGTTCTTTTGAATGGCTTTTTCGCTGACCGGGTTTAGAGCCTCTGAATCCGGCATTGATTGCCGTATCCTCAATATTGTCGCCGTTAATGCGGCGTTTGTTTTTGTTACGACGCGGCCTGCCATTTCGGTCCTTGAAGTCCGGACTGCCAGAATTTTTACTGAGGTTGTTGCTGCGTGCTAGCCAGCTGTCCTCACCCACGCAGAAGCGGGTCATGAGTGATGTGAGGGCTGCCATGGATTTCGGCTTTTCCTGTCCTAGGTGCCGGGCAAGCCACTCGTCGCGGATGTTATGCTTGAAGGCCGCGAGGGCCCCCGCATCCGGACAATCGACGATTTGGTTTTCTTGGTTAAGAACCGTGTCCGAAATTGTCCGCCGATTCGTCGGCTGCTGAATTATGTGGCTTAGGTCATCGCCCGGGTGGTCGCACATAAGTGCCACGGAAGTTATCGAGGAATGCGGCTTCAGGTCCTCCCAGCTCCCAATTGACTCTGCCGGGCAAGCTATTGAGCCAATGTCGGGCTGGTCCTTTAAGCTTGAGGGGAGGTATTTGATGGCGTGAAGATCGTCACCGCGGGCCATGTGGATGTGAAGGAGATAGTCTTGATCCAAACTGCGGGTCTGTTGTGCCATCATAGGATTCAATATTAACGGGTTTAAACCCTTGAGGATTTGATGATCCATTACTTCGTCTGTGAAGCATAATGGGTGTCTTGGCGCCTCTGTCTTTGGCGATATCACGACGGAGCTCAAAAGAGCTTTGTCTGCTTTTGTTGGGCCCGCCGGACTTATCAGTGTCGGTCGCGACGGTTGTCGCACGTGCCGTGGGCGCCCACGCGATCCATAGATCGATCTTGATTGTCTTCCTTGTCCTCAATATATCTCGCAGGTCCGGGCGTTCCCCATGGCGTGTGCTTTTGAGCGATGCCGGGGTACGGTTCTAGTGAAGGGCCTAGAGGCCTCTCTGTCGCGACCACGGGGTGGTCGGTCAGCCGTATTGTCTCCTGGTGATGCGGGTTCGTAAGCCTCCTCCTCTAATCGGGGGAGCAGCTTGCGTTTAGGGTAGCTTTTGGAGGGGCGTTCGAGCTCATGCTCTTCGGCCGCGAGGACTTCAGTCCATAAGCCTGCGTCTAAAACGCTCTTGTTCGACGGGATCCTCAGGCACGACGAATTCATCATCGTCGAGGCTTGCTTCGTCTCCGGAGGGAGGCATATAATCCTCTACCTCTTCTTCTGCTGCTCTCTCGTGAGGGTCTGGCGTCTCCATCCTCCTGCCTTTGGATCTTGCCGGAGTGGATTATCTTCGCCTTTGTCGGTGTATTGTTATCTCCGGTGCCGGAATCTTCATTCTTGTTGTGGCGGGATTTAGAGCGGCGCCGCTGACGTCGGCGCTTGGGCTGTTTCTTGGAGGGGTCATCCTCCTCTGTTCCTTCGCCATTCCCATCCTTTGGGATATCCACCATGTATATGTCATATGATGAGGTGGCTTTCCGGGTTTCGGTAGGCGCTGGTTCTTGTTAAATCTCGGCATCGTCGTCCATACCGTCGATGTCTTCGTCGTAGTCTAGCATGTCGGTTAGATCGTCGACAGCGGCTACAAAGTGGGTGGTGGGTGGGCTTTGAATTTCTTCGTCGTCCGCATCCCAACCGTCCTGACCGCAGTCCGGCCAGGGCTCTCCTGATAACGGGAGGTACTTTAGCGAACTCAAGATGTCGCCAAAAGGTGAGAGTTTAAAGATGTCCGCTGCGGTGAACTCCATGACCGGCGCCCAATCGGATTCGATCGGAGGGGGCGCGGGAGGTTCGAAGTCCGGCAAGGAGTCCGGTACCTCGGAGTCGCGAGCTTTATGAGGGACAAGATCAGTGTTCGGCTCTATCGCCGCAGCGGTTGCAGCCCCCGAGGTGGTGTCTAGCCATCCGTCCCCGATCTGCGCAGCCGGCTCCGAATTGAAGATCGGAGCGGGTTCAAAATCGCGACCTCCAGTCTTGTCCGCTGCGAGCTAAATCATGCTCGTCGTGGCGGGCGGTACGCTCGGTGTGGCTTGACTTCATCGAGGATCAAGTCCCGCAGATGTCGGCCGTGAAGTTCAAACTTCAAATCGACACGACGGCCAGGGCGTAGCTTCGATCTGCTCCGGATGGCCAGCGAATCGGCCCGTAGTGCGAAGCGCCCGAATCTGAAGATCTATCCGGGAGAAAAGTCTCACCACTGGACTGCGTCGTTGATGATGGTCGAAGAAGCCATCGAGCCTATCGGTGACGACACAAAGGAACTCTCAATGAAAGCACCAATGTCGGTGTCAAAACCGGCGGATCTCGGTAGGGGTCCCGAACTGTGCGTCTAGGCGGATGGTAACGGAGACAAGGGACACAATGTTTTACCCAGGTTGGGCCCTCTTGATGGAGGTAAAACCCTCGTCTGCTTGATTAATATTGATGATGTGTGTTACAAGAGTGGATCTACCACGAGATCAAAGAGGCTAAACCCTAGAAGCTAGCCTATGGTATGATTGTTATTAGTCCTATGGACTAAAGCCATCCGGTTTATATAGACACCGGAGAGGGCTAGGGTTACACGAGTCGATTACAATGGTAGGAGATCTACATATCCATATCGCCAAGCTTGCCTTCCATGCCAAGGAAAGTCCCATCCGGACACGGGACGAAGTCTTCAATCTTGTATCTTCATAGTCTTGGAGTCCGGCCGATGATGATAGTTCGACTATCCGGACACCCCCTAGTACGGAACTCCCTCACCTCTCCTTCCTGCCTCCGAAATCTTCAGATCCACTTCGGCTGCTCGCCCTAGCAAGGCATGGCGTCTCGCCAGTCCCCGGCCGGAGCTTGGTACTCGCCTGCCCTGGACTCGCCGAACGTGTCGGAGGCGAGCCTTGCCCGGTGCGCCCAGACGGCGGCAAGAGGCATCGGCAAGGCGAAGGTGTTCAAGGCCGGCTCCGCCCTCCCTGAGGGACAAGGGAGCACCTTATATTCGCTCTTTGTAAGCTCCATTGTTGCCGGTCTGATGCCTCCGTTTTCTAAGTTCTTCTTCTCTGTCCTCCACCATTACAAGATACAAGCTCTGCATCTCCACCCCAACTCTGTTCTCCTTCTGGCGATCTTCGCCTACTATTGTGAGGCTCATGTCGGGGTGTAGCCCTCAGTGGCCCTGCTGCGCCACTATTTCTCCCTCCGGACCTCTCGTGGTTCCATCTCTGCGTGTCTGAGCTTAAACAGTCTGGTAGCTCCATCGCCATTTCGAACCCCGGGAAGAGGATTGAGGGCTTCAGGAGCAAGTGGGTCTTGGTAGATGTTGGGCCCATCCATCCTCGGCTAATCTTGCCCACGGAGCACCCCACGCACTCCGATGATTGGTCTCGAGTGGAGCTCGTGGACCCCCGCGCGAGGCCGGTGTTGCAGAAGATGGACATGGATCTATGGCCGGCCAACATGGTGGCGGCGAAGCTGACCAGAGCGTCGCTGCTGAGGGAATTCCTGGAGCACCAGCTGGTTCCGCTCCATCAGTACCCACTCCCGATGTGGAGGCCCCACCCGAGCCCCGCGGTCTTGGCCGATGAAGACCTGGCTGCGGTTCTCCAATATTTGGTCGGGGGCGACGTGGCGAGGTTGGAGGGCGCTCCTACGCCCCTGTTCCTCCGCGACGACTGGGAGCAGGTAGTAGAGTCCATGCCCGTCTTCAACGGGGACGGGCCCGTGCCCGCGGAGGTTCCCGAGGGCCCGGTGGACGTGTCCTCCGGCGATTCCAGTGAAGAGAAGGGAGAAGGGGAGCGGGAAGGAGGGCTCGACTCCGAGGCGACCGGTGGAGAGTCAAGGGCTCCCCTCCCTCGGCGCAAGTCCCGCGTTCTCCGCCTCTCACCGAGAAACGACGACGACGATGATGATGAGCATGGCGGCGGGAGCTTGCCCCCGATCCTGAAGAAGGACAGGACCAGGCTGATCCCCCGCGGGTCTGCCCCGGCCCTGAGGCGATCCGCAGGCGCGCTTCCTGCTCCCGAGCTCCTTGAGGCTGATCCTTGCAGCCGGCTCTCAGGCTTCAAGTATGGACGGAGGTTGCTCGAGCCCGCGAGCGACGAACAGTAAGTGCTCGATTCCCATCTTATTTCTTGTTTTGTCGCTGAGGCTTGACATTTCTTTCTCTTGGCTAGGCTGGCGCCCGCGGCAAAGAAGCCGAAGGGATCTCCTGAGGTTCCGTCTGGGGCAGCGCCCCTGCCCGCGAAAGAAGGTGTCCGCAATGCACGGGTCTCTCCTGCCCGGTCGTCCTCACGAGGCCTGGCTGAGCCGGCTGGGGCGAGCTTAGCCCCCACGGCCCAAGCGACTCCTGAGGTGCCCTTGCACGATCTGCCATCACAGCCGTTGGGCGCAGCGAGCTCCGCCTCGAGATCTTGTGGTCCGCGCCGCCTTCTCCTCCTACCCACCATTGCTGTCTCTCGACTCCTCCTACCGTTCTAGATCGTCTTTCTTTGCCGAACTGGACCAGCTGCGGCAGATCTTTTGGGCGCCGACCCTCGTCTAGTGGCGGGCGCTTGGGCTGGCTTCGGCTGGATTTGCTCCGGCCTTGATTGAGGCGGCGCTGGTCCAGCCTCGATGGCTTGCGACGAGGAGAAGCATGCCGTCCTTGGGCGATAGCTGCTCGCTATGCCGCCTTGGGGAGGTAGCCGATGTCGAGGTCGCTGCAAAGCGCCTGGAGAGCGAGCTGCAGGGCTGCAAGGGACCAGCTTCGCCAAGGAGGCCGCCGCCAAGAGCAGGAGGAAGGCATGGCTCATGAGGTGGCCGTCAGGGCGGGACGCCAAACTCAAGAAGCGCCGTGACCGCCTAGGCGCTGGAGCAAGTTGGGCGAGGAAGTTGAGCTGGAAGACAAGGCACGGGTCCTTGCCGAGATCGCGTGGCCTTCACGGAGATGGAGGTGAAGGCTCGCACCTTCTTTGAGGAGCTTTACGATAGCGGCTGGAGAGCCCGCTGGCGGCGCGAAGGGCGGCCCGCCAAGCTGCTGCCCTTCCCGGTTCACGCTCTTGAAGATGTCACCCTTGGCCTTGGCCCTCTGGTGAGGCAGAGCGTCTGCTGTCTTTTGCAGTGGCGACGCAGGTCCTCACCCACATCTACCTTGTGATCCCAACATCGACCTCGATAGCTTCTTTGGAGCCAGAGGCGGCGAGCTTGCCGCTGCCGCTCTTTGAGGCCGTGAAGGGTCGTCAGAGGGCTCTTTGGGGAAGTTCGGGCCTTGACACCAAGCCGAGTGGGCGCCGCCAACCTGCGGCTCCACAAGGCAAACCCGCTCAGCAGCTCCACCGCCGACAAGTGACTCCGTTGTGGCTCCTATTCTGCTTTTAATTCCTGCACATGTATCATGCCTCGGGGTGGCGTTTAAACTTGCATTTGGCGTTGTGATAACAGTTATGGACTGTAATATTTGCTTTTGAATTCCTTGAAATTTGTGCTTTTCCTTCCTACTTGCTTATGTTCTCGCCGCGAGCCCCCCTTGCTCTCCTCAGCCGCCGTTAGCCTCGACCGGAAACCAGGGCGGGACCAAGGAGTGAGGGCTACGTGACAAGTTAGGCTCTGAGTCGCGATGCTCGGGAGTCCCCTTAAGCGCCACGAACAACAAGTAGGGAGGTGAGATGTGGGTGGATCTACCGTTCTCGTCTGCGAGCCCGGCCCGCGCATACCTCGACCGCCGTTAGCCTTCGGAACTAAGGGTGAGGGCTACGTGACCACTTAGGCTCTGAGTCGCGATGCTCGGGAGTCCCCTTGGCGCTCAAGCGGCCTTCGTACCTTGGCTCCGCTCGGGGAGGGGCGTCACGACGAACCAGGCCGAGGGGCTGGCTGGAGTGGTGTGCGTCTGGCGTGACCAGGCGTAGCCCGTGCCCAGCCCCTCGCGCGCACTCCCGAGGGAGGCGTTGTAATGAGGCGGACACCGAGCTCTGGGCTCCCTAAGGTTGATGCAGCCGGGGCCACCCTCGGTTGTTTATCACCAGCGGAGCATAGCGCTTCCGTATGTGTCTGGGCATAGCCGCTCCTCGGCAATGTCGTCGACCAGCAGCGGACATGGTGCTTCCAGTGCGTGGGAGGGGCTCCCCTCGGGAGGAGCCCAGGCGTGTACAACCCATACGACACGTGGCTGGCGCGGTAGGGCTGACGAGGTGTATCTGGGCACCCGTGAGCCAGCAGGGACTCACGGGCCCTACCTCAAAGCGGGTTGCGCCTGGCACTGGGCCTTATCTTGTGATGTGTTCCTGCAGATTTGGTTAGATGCGGCGCTCTACGTCCTCGGGTCCCGGCCCTCGAGCTGGTCTCAGCCGTCGCTGGTATGCCAGGTCGAGATGCCGTGGACAAGGCCGAAGGTGAGGGCTGGAGAGCGGTAGGAGCCACGAGTCGTGATGCTCGGTACCCCCTTTAGCGTGCAAGCGGTCGACATGAGCGAAGAAAAGGTGCCATGGATTGGCATCAAATAACAAGCATGATGGGTCGAATGCATGACCGAAATAAACACAAGAGGATACATGCCGCGGGTGCGGCCCGGCGACTTGGGGATGATGCAGCCAGGCGCCCCAACAAGGTAAGCTAGGAACATGAAGTAAAGGGATACACGCCGCGAGGATGGACCCACGCGCACAGGAATAATGCAGCCCTAGGGGGCGCTCCCAGCTAGAAATGAAACTTGAAAGATGTCACCTGATAGCGTTGAAGAGGAAAGGGTGTTGGTGCAACAGACTCGGTGGGCTGCGGGAGCCGATCCTCACGAGCCCCCAGGCTCAGGGGCCTCGGGAGGCTCCGGAGGCGCTGGTGGCTCCTCGTGGACCATCTCCATCTCTACCAGGGCTGCGGAACGCCTGGCCTCTTGAGCCTCCAGGATGCTCCTCATGAGGCGCTGGAGCATGGCAGACGCGTTCGGCAAGCCATAAGGCATGCGAACGTAGCTGTGGGGTGGACTTCAGGCGCCCACGCGAGAGGGCAGGCGCTCGAGAGGCGGCTCGGTTGAGCCTGGTATGTCGATCTGACACGCAGCCCACCATCCTCACTGGATGGGGAGCTACGGCAGTGGCGGCGGCTGCCACTCATGACTCTTGACTCCTACAGCTCTGAATGATCTTGGCACGAACTCCCGAGGTTTGGCCCTCCTTGCCTTGCTCCTTCTTGAAGGAAGCGTGCTTGGCTCACGCCTCCAAGTGGTGCCCAAGCGCCTTCCTTGTGAACTTAGCAAGGTCGGTGGCCCTCGAGGGGAGCCCCGAGCCCTGCATGAGGAGGCGCGCCGACACGCTTTCCTATGTGATAGAAGGAGGTTCTCCTGACGGCGCGCGACCACAGGGGCTGCCTCTGGCGCTTGGCTGGGCGATGTCTACTTCTTCTTGGGGCGGTCTCGGGAAGCCTCCACGCTTTCGCGATCCGGGTCTTCCGGTGATCGGCTGAAAGGCTCGCTCCAGGGAGCACACCGCGTCTTTCTCTTCGCAGGGCACCGTGATGACCCCACGACTTCCTGGCATCTTGAGGATGTTGTAGCCGTGGTGGGTTACGACCATGACCTTGGCCAGCGCCGGGTACCCGAGGATGGCGTTGTATGGTAGGCGAATGTGGGCGACGTCGAAGTCGATGAGCTCGGTCTTGGTAGTTGTCGCGCGCCCGAAAGGTGACGAGGGCGAACCTGCCCAATCGGGACCGTGGAGCCGTCGGTGACCCAGAGAAAGGCTTGGTTGGCTGAAGCTGATTGTAAGGCACTTGGAGATTGTTGAGCGTTTCCACAGACGGGGCGTTGAGCCTGCCCGCCATCGGTGAGGTCTTGGTGACCAACACGTTCTTGATGATTGGGGAGCAAAGCATCGGGAGGACTACGGCTGTGGCCGCACACTTGAGCTGATCCGCCCGAGCTGAGCGTGATGGCGCACGCCCGACCACCCGAGGGGCGTGTGGCCCGAGCTTGGGAGGACTGCATTCGCTTCGGGCGAACTGCTTGAAGATGCGTTGAGAGGTGGGGCTTGTGCTCCGCCCAGGATCTGACGATCGCAGCTCCTGAAGCCCCAGCCCCTCGTCGATGATGGTCTTCATTTCTCCTTGGCTGCGGTGGCGGAGGAGGAGGCCTGCGTTGCCTTGCGGGTGATCCTCGCGAGGCTGGTCCCTCCAGCCTCCCTCGCGGGCGGGTCCCGCCAGCGATCCTCGCGAGGTTGGTCGCGCCACCCTTGGCGAGGGCAGCGGTCTTCCAGCGTCTGCGTTCCTTCCTCCTCCTCGGCTGTAGCCTCGGTCGCTCTTGGTCGGGGCGTCGGCGATCCTCCCTTCTCGCCGGCTCGGAGTTCTTGACATTCGCTGGTGTTGTGGGTGTGGAGGTCATGGTACCGCGATACCGGCTGCCCTTGGAAGACTCGGGCTGATCTCTGCCGCTTGGTGTCCGGTTACGCCATGAGCACGGCAACCCCTTGCGCTTCACATCCTTGGCCTTGGGTTTATTTTCTTACGGGTCTGCGGCGGGCAGCTCGAGGAGGACGAGCGCCCTTCCTCGCCCTGGTGCACTTGGTCGCCAAGTTGAACAGCTCAAGGAAGTGCACAAGTCTTCATGCATCGCCAGCTCCTCCTTCATCTTGACGTCGCGCTGCACCGTCGAGAAAGGCGGAGATGATGGCCTCCTCGATCACCTTGGAAATCTTGAGGCGTGCGTTGTTGAAGCTGGATGTATTTCTGCAGGTCTCCCCAGTTCTTGCTTGATCGGCGCATGTTGCTCACGGCGGTGGCGGTCTCGAGTACCTTGGAAGTTGGCGATGAAGCGGTGCGCATCTCGTCGAGGAGGAGATCGTGCACGAGCCAGATTCAGAGGAGCAGTGCGGGCCCGTCCTTGGCGCCATGGGAAACCAGTTCGCCATGACGTTCGTCTCCGTTGGCGGCTTGATGCCTTCGTCAGAGCTGGAGGAATCTCGAGGTCGGCCGTACCGTCGTAGCGAGGAGGCAGGTCTGGCTTGAACTTGCGGGTCACTGGCGCTGCGCCTTCGGTGGTGAAAACACGGCAACTGCTGTGTACACAGGAGGCCTTGGGTGACGAAGAGCTTGGTATTGCGGGTCCCCATGTGCTGCAGCTGGGAGCAGCGCGGGGTCTTGACGCGCCGGAGTAGGAGCGTGGTCGCGATGGGCTGGAGCGGGGAGCACTCGGGCAGCTTCTTGCAGCCTAGGGACTTCCTGGCAGCTCTGCTCTTGCCGCGCTGGCGCCGGACGGAGCGGGTTCCGCCCAGGGACCACGCGCCTTGGGGCCAAGGAGCCTTCTTGAGGGGGAGGCGGCTGAGGTGACCCCGGAGCTTCGTCGCCCGCGCAGGGCGGGGTGCGGTGCAGCGGGACGGACGGCGCGGGCGAGACCCTGCGGCGCGGACGAGCTTCGGCGGCGCGTCGAGCCACTCTTCGTAGACGTCGTCGACGGGAGGTAGCGCAGGAGCTCGTTTTCCGCGATGAGCGCAGCTCGAGCCTCCATGGGCGTCACGGAATGCATGGGGCGAAGAACCAGCAGGGCGAGTGAGGGGTAGCGATGCGGCCGTCTTGCCTCACGGAGGATCTTTGGGGCGATGCTTGCTGCTCGTTCCCGCCGGGCGATGGCGGCGTTAACGGCGGCGACGAGAACGACGAGGGCGCCCGCGACAGAACCGTCTGGCGGCAGACGCTGCGAAGCGGCTCGGCTTCTGCTCGGCGCGGGCCCGCGGCGTCGAACATGGATGTGGTGGTCGACGGAGAACAGGCGGCGGAAGGCAATTCAGCGCACCCCTACTGGCGCGCCAAATGTCGGTTCGGGTTCAGCGGACCCTTGAGGTTCGAACACTAGGGTGCGTGCGGAGATCTCGCCCTCTACCTACCTGCACCCCGCCGCCTCGCTAAGATCTAAACTATGAAAGGAACAACACAAGAGACACAAGGTTTATACTAGTTCGGGCCACCATTGTGGTGTAATACCCTACTCTAGTTTGTGGTGTGGTGGATTGCCTCTTGGGCTGATGGTGATGAACAATACAAGGAAGAACAACCTCGCGAGGGTTTGTTCTTGGCCGGGTGATGAAATGCTTGGAGGAGTTCAGTCGCTCTCTCTCTCTCTCTCTCTCTCTCTCTCTCTCTCTCTCTCTCTCGATTCAAGGTGCCAGGTTCCAGGTCTCTCTAGCTCTGTGCGTGGCTAGTCCTATTTATAGACAGAGGCCCTGGGCCTCTTCCCAAATATTGAGCGGGAAGGGCGCCAACAATTGGCCATTTTGAAGGGAACATCTGGTACACTTATCTGACTAAAGTTGGTCCTCGCTTTGTCAAAGGCTCTGGTGGTGGCCTTGGCTTGGGCTCCTAATGACTTCCTTCCTGCCGTTGGTCTGGTCTTGGTCTTGTTGCACGAAATGGGCGCTTTGCTTGATGCTCTCGCTTTGTGCTTGCTCCCTTTGCACCAAAGAGGAAAGGAGGACAGTCTTGTGGGCTGGCGGCTGCTGGCGCCCTTAGTCGTCATGGCTTGCGTCATGGGCGCCTCGAGAGGTACCCGCCTTGATCTCTCCGCCTCCTCATGAGCCAGCTGGCGAGGTCGTGCACGAGGAAGCTCCTGTCGTCCGCCCATGAGGCTTGGCCCCTCGCGAGGTCTTGAGCTTGTGTTGATGAAGATGGGCGTGATGGGCCCCCTTTGAGCCACGCCGCAGGGCAGCGGCGGCAGCAAGTCTGGGACCCCGTTCCCGAACGCATATGATGATTCTCCGAAGGGCCACTCTTCACAATCTCGAGACCAACGGGGACTGATCATCCAGTGAAGCGGCCTATGTCGGGACCCATATTGGGACGGTGGGAAGCATAGCAATGTACGAGGTATAGATCTGATTGCTTCTCATAAATGGTAGTAACGTCATGTCAACAGCTGCTGGGTCGCCTTCCACCATCATTGGATAGTTTTGTCCAAGGAAGAGCGAGTTTCCTCCAAGACTTTCAATACTGAACCAGGGAGAAGGTGTTGGCGCTAGTACACTAGTATCCATCCCGAATACCCTGCAACGGATGTTGGAATAGGTCCGGAGAGTGCGACCATGTGAGACAACACCTGCTTCCTTAGTAAAGGGAAAATTGGAAACACAAGAAGGTTAATTAATTAGTAAAGGGAAACTAGCTAACCCGCATGCATGTGGATGAAACAATTATAATTACGGTGGAAGACAAACATACCGAAAGCATGATGATTCCATGCAAAAACAGTGCCACGAGTGGTGGCAGCAAACACAAGACCCTCGTATTGAATTGCATCACAATACTCATCCGTGTACAGAAATTGATTTTTGAGAAATATCCATCGAGGCGTGGAAGTAAGGAAGGCAACAAGCTTGTCGAAGATAGCAACAACTTCATAGTTCGAGTAATCCCAATAGCGGCTGGGAACTTGACAAATTGCTATCTTCCATAGACGACAGTCACCATGATCGTATTTGAACTCACGTAGATTATCGGTGTACTCAACCTCTGGGCAGTCGTCTGAGATTTTTGGAAGTGGAACCCGGTGATGAGTGTACACATTCACAAGCTCCCACTCGCAGTTGTACCCAATATAAACAACCTAATCTCCATTTGCGCCTGCCCAAGCCTTGCCCTCAAGCGATGGCATCTTAACATCATACATATCATTATTAAGCGGCATCAACTTGCACAAGGCGAGGCTTCCCACGTCCCCGCGCCAATCAACAGGGTCACGGTGAAGAAGATAGGGGAGATCAAACCGCTCCTGGACCCTTGGGTTCCTTGTAACGATGTTATTAGTTGAGTCGAGAATGGTCTTGAATGAACCTGCCATGCTAGCCGAGGTGATGACGTTGCACCGATCAATGAGTTCCTCCACCACGTCATCTTTCAGATCAGGGCAAGAAGAACGGGGTCATTTCTTGCCTATTCCCTCCATGAAGAAGATGATCGAACAATGGCAGAAGGAAGGGTGAAGGCAAATGGAGGGAGGAAGAGCATGCGACAGCAGTTCCAAATCAAGAGGGAAAGGCAAAGAGGCGGTGGACGGTTGCCACGGTACACGAAGAGGCGCTTGGGGAGCGAACGGTTGCCACAGAGGTCACACACTAACGACAAGGTCCGAGTGAACCGCATGCGTATATCGCACACACCTTGATCTGGCTGGTCGTTAGTTTTTTGTTGCCTAATCACAAATAGTTTATCCGAGTGAACCGTATGCTGTATATCGCACACACCTTCATCTGGCTGCCCCGTTTCTTTTGTGTTGCCTAATCATAAACAGTTCATCCGAGTGAACCGTATGCTGTGTATCACAGACGTTTTCATCTGGCTGCCAGTTTCTTTTGTTCCTCCTCATCGCAAACAGTTAATTGAACTGAACCGTATGCCCTTCATCGCACACGCAACTAAAACCCGAACCGTTTTTGCTGAATCCGTCATCACAAACATTTTATACATTTCTGACGGTTTTCATACAGCACAGTTTGCGATTATTGCATCGCACGTAGTTTCTCGAAGGTTCTCTGATCGTAGTGTCGTGTTAGCAGCATCCTGCAGTAGTGTACATCAACTCTATTGCCCTTCCGATGAAGCGTGAGTAGTTTACCACAGACCTACGGGTCCATAGCTAGTATCTAGATGGCTTCTTCTCTCTCTTTGATCCTCAATATCATGTTCTCTTCGATGTTTTTAGAGATCTATCGGATGTAATCTTCTTTTGTGGTGTGTTTGTCGAGATCCGATGAATTGTGGATTTATGATCAGCTTATCTATGAATATTATTTGAATCTTATCTGAATTCTGATATGCATGATTTGATATCTTTTTATTTCTTTTTGAATTATCGATTTGGTTTTGGCAAATTAGATTGGTTTTTCTTGCAATGGAAGAGGTGCTTAGTTTTGGGTTCAATCTTGCAGTGAGCCTCACCCAGTGACAAAGTAGGGGTAGCGAGGCACGTATTTGTATTGTTGCCATCAAGGGTAAAAATATGGGGTTTTCATCATATTGCTTGAGTTTATCCCTCTACATCATGTCATCTTACTTAAGGCGTCACTCCGTTCTTATGAACTTAATACTTTAGATGCATGCTGGATAGCGGTCGATGTGTGGAGTAATAGTAGTAGATGCAGAATTGTTTTGGTCTACTTGACATGGATGTGATGCCTATATTCATAATCATTGCCTTGGATATCATCATTACTTTACGCTTTTATATCAATTGCTCGACAGTAATTTGTTCACCCACCGTATTATTTTCCTTCAAGAGAAGCCTCTAGTGAAACCTATGCCCCCCGGGTCTATTTTCCATTATATATTTTCAGATCTATAAATCAAAAACCCAAAAATATCTCGCTGCAATTTATTTACTTTTATTTTGTTTTACGTTTTAGTAATCTTTTATATCTATCTCTATCCAATTTCACCTTTGCAAGTGACCGTGAAGGGATTGACAACCCCATTATCGCGTTGGGTGCAAGTGTTTGATTGTTTGTGCAGGTGCATAGATTGGAGACTTGCTTGTATTTCCTACTGGATTGATACCTTGGTTCTTAACTGAGGGAAATACTTATCTCTACTTTGTTGCATCACCCTTTCCTAGCACTCTACTAGCCAGTGTTGTTCCTTCTCGATAGCCGATGTTTCCGGCGTTGTGATCGATGTCACTGATGAAGACACAATACTATCTTCAGAAGTGCCAGGCAAGAAAACCCCCATTGAGCATTTCGATACAATCCCACTCTCTCGCTTTTGCTCTCTTTCACTTCATTAGGACAACAACGTTTCAACTGTTACATATTGCGGTAGTTGAACCAATTCCTCTGCATGACCTTTCTTTGCCACAGTAATTAGTAAAAACCCACTAGCATGAGTAGGAGTTTTTTGAGCCATGATGTGCCTACTCATTCATTCTTGTTGTTATGCCTGCTATGCTTAGAGTTGTGTCAGGTCTGATTCATCTGGGATGGATTGGAATGGTGATGAACATGTCTTAATGTTGAGAGCTAAGTGTGTGAACACGTTTTGGTAAAGGCAGCGATGAGAAGCTATGTAGGAGTACATGATGGGTTGTGTCATTGAAACCGTTCTCAGAAACTGAGTTCTATGTTTGTGATTCAAGACGGTTACAAACGACTTCAACAATGAGTTTAGGCACTCTCGTGGAGACACAAGATCTCTGATCGGACTATGTCGACGCGCGTCTATGTCTTGACCTTGTTGATGGTGGTGGATTGATGCTTGGCTTGGGGATGAGAATCCGGAGTTCAACCTTGTGTGGACTCGCCATCATCGGTGCACGTGTGGCGATTCCTTCTTAAAGGCGTAGCCTAGGAGTTGTCTATATTTCGTTTTGATGTTGTTTTCTAACATAGGGTTAGTGGTTATCTCGTAGAGTTACTATTGCGAGGCATGCAGCCTCGGATTTTTTTTCTGCTTTATTTTTTGACTGATGTTGTTCGTCTACGGGATTTTACATTTCTAATGATAACTGCATGCATCGTCCTAATGCAAAGATCAGGGGTTATCCTTCTTTTTCAAAATAAACAATACACATGGTAGGATACAAAGTGTGTTGTAGAGCCTCACGGTTGAACCACTTCACGAGCAAACACGGGAACAAAGATTTCTCGTGCTTGTGCAAGACCAACACGTACGAAACGGCACTAGCGCCATAGAAGACACTCAAAGATTGGATGCACATGGTAGTTTGTACACGTAGCGGAAGGAGAACTGCAAGGTCCCGATCGGGTGACCCATTTATACCTTTAAATTAAGCTTTGCTTGTCAAGGACTCAATGCTTTGCACAACTAAGAACGTATCCTATGCACCAGCCCAATCTATGCACCAGGTGCTCCACGGGCTTTTGGGGCATTAGATGAAAAAGCAACGGACTAGATTTTTTCATAGGTTGGACTATAACATACTTATAGAAGCAACCTTATAGGCTATAACATTCAACCTGCACTACACATCCCATTCCCACATCAATACATTTATGTGTTATTTTTTTGGCAAAAACACAAAAGTTCCATATATTTTGAACCGAATGTCTGACTTTGAATCGGTTTTGACTGTCAACTTTTTCTTGACGAGATATTCGGAACAAGATCAAATGTTGAATATGTTTTAGAATTTTCTTTTCTTTTTGGAACTCCAATTAAAATTCAATTTAGGCATGTGCGCGTGGGATCGACATGTGGGAGAGCCAGAGTTCAAAAACACATAGAATAAATCTAGGTTTCAATACAAAATGTATAAATGTCACGGTTACGTTTGAAAATAAAAAAATTCAAAAATTCAAAAAACATATTTAACACTGATCTTGTTTCGAACATCTCATCGAAACAAAAATGGTGGTCAAAGAAAAATCAAATTCGGATGTATGATTCGAGATATATGACCATATTTATATTTGGAGAAAGAAAGAAATAACACCGACTCAATAACAGGAGAGGAAAGAGTGAAGTGCGGGTCGTTTTCATCATAACATGAGGTTTTTTTCGCAAATGTTCAACCAATCTAGCTTTCAGCCTACTGCCATCCCTTAGATTTATATCCAACGGCTCAAAAGCCCGTGGATCACCCGGTGCATATATTGGACTGTTGCACTGGATACATTCTCTTGCACTTGCACTTGCATGAGAATGTATCCAGTGCACCAGTCCAATCTGTTCACCGGGTGCTCCACGGGCTTTTGAGCCGTTGGATATAAATCCGAGGGTTGGAAGTAGGCTGAAAGCTAGATTGGTTGAACATTTGCGAAAAAGACCTCATGTTATGTTGAAAACAACCCCCATTTCACTCTTTCCTCTCCTGTTATTGAGTCGGTGTTATTTCTTTCTTTCTCCAAATATAAATATGGTAATATATATCAAACCATACATCCGAATTTTGGGTTTTCTTTGACCACCAATTTTGTTTCGATGAGATGTTCGAATCAAGATCCGTGTTAAATGTATTTTTTGAAATTTTGTTTTTTTTATTTTCAAACATAACTGTGACATTTATACATTTTTTATTGAAACCTAGATTTATTCTATGTGTTTTTGAACTCCGGCTCTCCCACACGTCGATCCCACGCGCACATGCCTAAATTGAATTTTAATTGGAGTTCCAAAAAGAAAATAAAAATTCTAAAACATAGTCAACATCTGATCTTGTTTCAAATATCTTGTCAAGAAAAATTTGACAGTCAAAACCGATTCGAAGTCAGACATTAGGTTCAAAATATATGGAACTTTTGTGTTTTTGCCAGAAAAATAACACATAAATGTATTGATGTGGGAATGGGATGTGTAGTCTAGGTTGAATGTTATAGACTATAAGGTTGCTTCTGTAAGTATGTTATAGTCCAACCTATGACAAAATCTAGTCCGTTGCTTTTTCGTCTAATGCCCCAAAAGCCTGTGGAGCACCGGGTGCACAAATTGTGCTGGTGCATAGGATACGTTCTTAGTTGTGCAAAGCATTGAGTCCTTGACAAGCAAAGCTTAATTTAAAGGTATAAATGGGTCACACGATCGGGACCTTATAGTTCTCCTTCCGCTATGTGTACAAACTACCATGTGCATCCAATCTTTAAGTATCTTCTGTGGCGTGATACGGGTCCAACGTATCTATAATTTTTTATTTTTCCATGCTATTATATTATCTTTTTTGGTTGTTTTATATGCATTAATATGCTATTTTATATGATTTTTGGGACTAACCTATTAACCTAGAGCCTAGTGCCAGTTTATGTTCTTTCCTTGTTTTAGAGTTTCGCGGAAAAGGAATACCAAACGGAATAAAACTTTCGCGATGATTTTTCTTGAACCAGAAGACATCGAGGAGACTTGGAGTGCAAGTCAGAAGAGTCACGAGGCGGCCACAAGGGTGGAGGGCGCGCCCGCCAACCTTGTGGGCCCCTCGGTGACCTCCTGACCTAGATCTTCCTCCTATATATACTCTTATACCTCAAAAACTTCCACGGGAGCCATGAAACCACTTTTCCACCACTGCAACCTACTATACCCGTGAGATCCCATCTTGGGGCCTTTTCCAGCATCCTGCCGGATGTGGATTCGATCACGAAGGGCTTCTACATCAACACCATTGCCTCTCCGATGAAGCGTTGGTAGTTTACCTCAGACCTACGGGTCCATAGCTAGTAGCTAGATGGCTGCTTCTCTCCCTTTGATTCTCAATAAAAAGTTCTTCTTGATGTTCTTGGAGATCTATTCGATGTAATACTCTTTTGAGGTGTGTTTGCCGAGATCCGATGAGTTGTGGATTTATGATCAGCTTATCTATATATGAATATTATTTGAGTCTCCTCTGGATTCTTTTATGCATGATTTGATATCTTTGCAAGTCTCTTCGAACTATCGATTTGTTTTGGCCAAATAGATTGATTTTTCTTGCAATTGGAGAAGTGCTTAGCTTTGGGTTCAGTCTTGCGGTGCTCGATCCTAGTGACAGAAGGGGAACCGACACGTATTGTATTGTTACCATCGAGGATAAAAAGATGGGGTTTTCATCATATTGCTTGAGTTAATTCCTCTACATCATGTTATCTTTCTTAAGGCGTTACTCCGTTCTTTATGAACTTAATACTCTAGATGCATGCTGGATAGCGGTCGATGTGTGGAGTAATAGTAGTAGATGCAGAATTGTTTCGGTCTACTTGACATGGACGTGATGCCTATATCATGATCATTGCCTTAGATATCGTCATAACTTTGCTCTTTTCTATCAATTGCTCGGCAGTAATTTGTTCACCCACCATAATATTTTCTATCTTGAGAGAAGACTCTACTGAAACCTATGCCCCCCAGGTCTATTTTCCATCATATAAGTTTCCGATCTACAATTCTAGTTTCCTATTTACTTTGTTTCTAATCTTTTACTTTCTGTTCCATAAACCAAAAATACCAAAAGTATTAATTTACCGTTTATCCATCTCTATCAGATCCCATGTTGCAAATAACCGTGAAGGGATTGGCAACCCCTTTATCGCGTTGGGTGCAAGGTTGTTGTTCGTTTGTGCAGGTATTTGGTGCCTTGTGCGTTGTCTCCTACTGGATTGATACCTTGGTTCTCAAAACTGAGGGAAATACTTATGCTACTTTGCTGCATCACCCGTTCCTCTTCAAGGGAAAAACCAACGCAAGCTCAAGAGGTAGCAAGAAGGATTTCTGGCGCCGTTGCCGGGGAGATATACGTCAAGCCAAGACATACCAAGTACCCATCACAAACTCTCATCCCTCGCATTACATTATTCGCCATTTGCCTCTCATTTTCCTCTCCCCCACTTCTAAAACGATTTTCGAAAAGATTCGCCTTTTCTTCGCCCCTCTTCCGTTCGTCTTCTTCGTTTGCTTTTTGTGTGCTCGTGTGTTGGATTGCTTTGTCACGATGGCTCAAGATAATACAAAATTGTGTGAATTTTCCAATACCAACAACAATGATTTTATTAGTATTCCGATTGCTCCCGATGCTAATGCAGAATCTTGTGAAATTAATACTGCTTTGCGGAACCTTGTCATGAAAGATCAATTTTCCGGCCTTCCCAATGAAGATGCTGCATCCCATCCTAATAATTTCGTTGATCTGTGTGATATGCAAAAGAAAAAAGATGTGGATAACGATATTGTTAAGTTGAAGTATTTCCGTTCTCGCTTAGGGATCACGCTAAAACTTGGTTTTCATCTTTGCCTAAAAATAGTATTGATTCTTGGAATAAGTGTAAAGACGCTTTTATTTCCAAGTACTTTCCTCCCGCTAAGATCATCTCCCTTAGGAACGATATTATGAAATTTAAGAAACTTGATCATGAACATGTTGCACAATCTTGGGAGAGGATGAAATTGATGATTAGAAATTGCCCTACTCATGGTTTGAATTTGTGGATGGTTATACAAAATTTTTATGCCGGATTGAATGTTGATTCCAGAAATCTTTTAGATTCGGCCGCGGGAGGCATTTTTATGGAAATTAGTTTAGGAGAAGCTACTAAACTCCTAGATAATATTATGGTTAAATATTATCAATGGCATACCGAAAGATCTTCCACTAGTAAAAAAAGTGCATGCGATTGAAAAAATAAATGTTTTGAGTGGAAAGATGGATGAGCTTCTGAAATTGTTTGCTAATAAGAGTGCTCCTATTGATCCTAATGATATGCCTTTGTCTACTTTGATTGAAAGAAATAATGAATCTATAGATATGAATTTTTTTGGTAGGAACAATTTTGGTAATAACGCGTATAGAGATAATTTAATCCTAGGCCGTTTCCTAGTAATTCCTCTAATAATTATGGTAATTCCTATAACAATTCTTATGGAAATTATAATAAGATGGACTGGTATAGCGACATGCTAAACAAACGGTTTTTAACCCCTTTCCATGATGGCATTCGGAACCGTCGCCAAGTGAGTGTGTGCGATAGGGTGTCCTTCCCACACGACCTAGAAATCATCGGGGATAGGCCCTCGTGGGACCCAGGCTGGGGCCGTGTGCGATCGGGCGAGGCATCGAAACCCAATCATTTCCGTAGGTATGTACATCCCACACGGTAATCCGAGAAAATCATTTCCGTAGATATGTACATCCCACACGGTGAATCCCAGAAAATCATTTCCGTAGGTATCTACATCCTACACGGTGAATCCCAGAAAATCATTTCCGTAGGTATGTACATCCCACAAGGTGAATCCTAGAAAAACATTTTCGTAGGTATGTATATCACACACAGTTATTTGTGTGGAAACGTTTGTGCAAGGTGGCCTAATGCAAACAGTTCGCCGCCGGAAGCCGTGTGTGATTGTTAGTTGATCGAACACGCCTACTTTCTAGAAACCGTGCGGGTTGTTTGAGTTCATCGCCCACGGTGCTGTCTGAGTAACCGTTTGCAATAGAAAACCCCAATAAGCAGGGTAATTAGCCTATTATTGATAATCCATGTACTAATCAAACTGACATTTCTTATAAAACAGGCCAGATATTTCATATCCGTATAAAAGCATCCAGGATTTCATAATTGAATTACATTAGATAGCTTCGGCACTCAGTTACGCCATTACATAACAGCACCAAGTTTCACATGCGGCATCAAAAACCTTTGGAAAGTAGCATCATACATGGTAAATAGACAGATGAATCTCATCTGGGAAACTACAGAAGCGGAAGGCAAATATTGAGCCTTCAGTGATATTGAGTGTCCTTGCAACTTTAGGCCAGTGGCTATGGATAATTGCCTGCCCAACCTTCGTCCTCTTCAGCAAGACTTCAATATTGTAACGTGTGTGTTTAATGAATACCTTCCTTGCCTCTTGACCATGCAGGTGGTTTGAGAGGTAATCATCGGTGAACTGCTTTGAAAAGTACTGAAAACAAAGCTATGCATAAATCGCTATTGTAAATTTTGAAATGACACAAGGTAAAAACAAGGTAAAAGAGTTGGTACCATTTTATAGTTGACTGATGTCTTTGTCGGTGTCAAAACCGGCGGATCTCGGGTAGGGGGTCCCAAACTATGCGTCTAAGGTCGATGGTAACAGGAGACAGGGGACACAATGTTTATCCAGGTTCGGGCCCTCTCTATGGAGGTAATACCCTACTTCCTGCTTGATTGATCTTGATGAATATGAGTATTACAAGAGTTGATCTACCACGAGATTATAATGGCTAAAACCCTAGAAGTCTAGCCTGTATGACTATATATGTTTCCGGACTAACCCCTCTGGTTTATATAGACACTGGAGGGGACTAGGGTTGTACAAAATCGGTTACAGAGAAAGGAATCTTCATATTTGGTCACCAAGCTTGCCTTCCATGCCAAGGACAGTCCCATCCGGACACGGGAGAGAGTCTTCGGTCTTGCATCTTCGCAACCCATTAGTCTGGCCCATGCCCAACAGGCCGGACGCCCGATGACCCCTTAGTCCAGGACTCCCTCAGTCTTCTTCATTGTCCAAACAAAGATCTTGTTGTTATTCTTCGTAAGTTTCTTCATCCAAACAATCTTTCTAAGTTTCTTGACTTGACTGATATTCATGGACATCTCATTTCCCCATATGAAAAATAGGTTGAACAGTGGGTCTAAGCCTCTGACAGCAGGACCAACATGTGCAAGACCAAATTGTAAGAAACCTAAATATTAGAATGATTACTGCAACTGCACAATAATGTGCTATTAGCCAAGGGACCCTCCTTGAACAAACCTCGATGGTAAACCGTAGTGTCTCCCATTGTTTCCCTGCAACACACACAAGGAAGATCTTGATCAGGTTAACTGAGAGTTTCCGTACTATCAGTAGAATATGTATTGAGTACAGCCAAATTTGATTGGTGTCACATGCATAACAATACAAAATTGTACCCACAACAAATGAAAACCAAATTGCATAACTGAACCAAACAGTTAAATGGACAACGGACCAAATGAACCAAAATAGTTAACTGAGCATGACATTGCAGAATAGAAACATGTACTAGAAGATAAGACAGATAACAAAACCAAGAATGCTAGAGAACAGTACTACGAAATGTAGCAATTGTTGGACCAACGTGTTAACTGAAAATTACATTTCAGAGGACAAAACTGTTAACTGAACATCAGATTGCATATTAACATTACAGAGGACAAATCACTAGAAGGCACTGGCGGTGGCCTCTAGAAAACATCATGAACTGTATTTTAAAGTAGACAACCGCGCGGCGGTGTCGACGGTGGCCTCGAACACGAGGTGCTCCTCCAAGATCTGGCGGTCGACACGCATGGCAGCCATACCGACCTCATTAGCGCGTGCGGCCGCATGCTACTCAGCACCACATTATACTGCGCGTAAAATGGCTGTGGGCGACGCTTAATTGGAGGGGGCAGTGATTTCGGTGGAAGCTGTCGCTCCGTCAGTCGGGGCATGTGGGACGGGAAATGAGGAGGATGGTGTGGGTGGGGTGTGGATTACCTGACCATATTGACGAGGCTGCGCAGCAAGAAGAAGGTTCGCGGCGAGGAGGCCGTGCAACAAGAAGAAGGGTCGTCGGCGAGGAGGCGGCGCTGCAATAAGAAGGGTCACCAGCGAGGAGGCGGCGCTGCAAGAAGAAGGATAGCCGGTGAGGAGGCGGCGCTGCAAGAAGAAGGGTCACCGGCAAGGAGGCTGAGCTGCCAGTAAGCAGCAATGAAGGTTTGAACTTGGAAAGCAAGGAGGAACAGTGGAAATGTGGCTTTTGGTAGGAGGGAGGGGGTGGGGAGATAGATATTTCCGCGGTGGCAAAAAAATTCACTCGGTGCCGTGAGAAACTGGTGCGCAAGTGTGGTTCAAGTAGGGGCGGTGGACTGTAGATGAGGAAGCTTCCTGCGTAAGCTAGACAAGACGGTGAGCCAAGATATTTTTTATCGCATCCCACACGATTCTTTCTAGTAAACTATTTGTGGTATATCTAATTTTTTCATTATGTTTTGTAAGACAAAATGGTGTTACGGAGGGAAAGGATGGTGTTTGAATTGCTAGAACATTTACGTACAGTGAACATGCAACTAGTACATGAGTGTCGTGTTTAAATTTGGAATTATTCCGGGTTCGTTTGGCATGTTTATGCATTAATTGAGTTTCTGGGCATTTAATGTGCATAATTCAAATTTGAACTACAAGCACATGCTCCAATGCACCAAAGTTTGCTGAAAAATCACATGTGTGTCTTTGGGTGAATTTATAGGTCCCATGCAAGAAATGGGAATAAAATTCAAACACCTGGGTGTCGTGGCTCGGCCGGAATGATTGATAAACTTGGTTTTTTAATTCCTGTAAATCCAAAACAAGGCTGAAAATCATGAAAACTTGGCATGGTGTCATGACATGGCACCAACATGCTGCGGTAATTTTTTTGGCCGAATTGGGACAAGCTTTGGTGTAAGCTTCTTGCAAACCGGAGCTTCCCTCAAGAAGGCTCCTGGTTCCGAGAGGGAACGTGTCACCTCCGTGTGCAAAACGACATACGTACACTGCCTTCTCCTACCTTAATTTTTGTACAATGGAAGATTAGACCAAATAGAAGTATCGTGCTAAATTTTGGAATTATTCCGTGTTCGTTTGGCCTTTTTTATACATTAATTGAGTTTCTAGGCATTTAATGTGCATAATTGAAATTTGAACTACAAGCACATGCTCCAATGCACCAAAGTTGTTTGAAAATTCACATGTGTGTCCTTGGGTGAATTTCTAGGTCCCATGCAAGAGATGGGAGTGAAATTCAAACATCTGGTTTTTTAATTCCTATAAATCCAAAACACGCCTGAAAATCATGAAACTTGGCATGGTGTCATGACATGGCACCAACATGTTGCGGTAATTTCTTTGGCCGAATTGGGACAAGCTTTAGTGTAGGCTTATTGCAAACCGGAGCTTCCCTCAAGAAGGCTCCTGGTCCGAGAGGGAACGTGTCACCTCCGTGTGTGAAACGACATACGTACACTGCCTTCTCCCGCCTTAATTTTTTACACAGACAGATTAGACCAAATAGAAGTATCGTGCTAAATTTTGGAATTATTCCGTGTTCGTTTGGCCTTTTTTATACATTAATGGAGCTTCTGCGCATTTAATGTGTATAATTCAAATTTGAACTACAAGCTCGTGCTCCAGTGCACCAAAGTTGTTTGAAAAATCACATGTGTGTCCTTGGGTGAATTTATAGGTCCCATGCAAGAGATGGGAGTGAAATTCAAACATCTGGGCGTCGTGGCTCGGCCGGAAAGATTGAGAAACTTGGTTTTTCAATTCCTGTAATTCCAAAACACGCCTGGAAATCATGAAACTTGGCATGGTCTCATGACATGGCACCAACATGCTGCGGTGATTTTTTTGGCCGAATTGAGACAAGCTTTGTTGTAAGCTTCTTGCAAACCGGAGCTTCCCTCAAGAAGGCTCGTGGTTCTGAGAGGAAGCGTGTCACCTCCGTGTGCGAACCGACATACATATACTGCCTTCTCCCGCCTTAATTTTTTTACACAGCCAGATTAGACCAAATAGAAGTACCGTGCTAAATTTTGGAATTATTTCGGGTTCGTTTCGCATTTTTTATACATTAATTGAGTTTCTGGGCATTTAATGTGAATAATTCAAATTTAAACTACAAGCACAGGCTCCAGTGCATCAAAGTTGTTCGAAAAAACACATGTGTGTCCTTGGTTGACTTTCCAGGTCCCATGCAAGAGATGGGAGTGAAATTCAAACATCTGTGCGTCGTGGCTCGGCCGGAAAGATTGAGAAACTTGGTTTTTTAATTCCTGTAATTCCAAAACACGCCTGAAAATCATGAAACTTGGCATGGTCTCATGACATGGCACCAACATGATGCGGTAATTTTTTTGGCCGAATTGGGACAAGCTTTGGTGTAAGCTTCTTGCAAACCGGAGCTTCCCTCAAGAAGGCTCGTGGTTCCGAGAGGGAACGTGTCACCTCCGTGTGTGAAACGACATACGTACACTGCCTTCTCCCGCCTTAATTTTTTTACACAACCAGATTACACCAAATAGAAGTATTGTGCTAAATTTTGGAATTATTCCGGGTTCATTTCGCCTTTTTATACATTAGTTGAGTTTCTGCGCATTTAATGTGCATAATTCAAATTTGAACTACAAGCACAGGCTCCAGTGCACCAAAGTTGTTTGAAAAATAACATGTGTGTCCTTGGGTGAATTTCTAGGTCCCATGCAAAAGATTGGAGTGAAATTCAAACATCTGGGCGTCGTGGCTCGGCCGGAAAGATTGAGAAACTTGGTTTTTTAATTCCTGTAATTCGAAAACATGCCTGGAAATCATGAAACTTGGCATGGTGTCATGACATGGCACCAACATGTTGCTGTAATTTTTTTGGCCGAATTGGGACAAGCTTTGGTGGAAACTTCTTGCAAACCGGAGCTTCCCTCAAGAAGGCTCGTGGCTCCAAGAGGGAACGTGTCACCTCTGTGTGCGAAATGACATACATACACTACCTTCTCCAACCTTAATTTTTTACACAGCCAGATTGGACCAAATAGAAGTACCGTGCTAAATTTTGGAATTATTATGGGTTTGTTTGGCCTTTTTATACATTAATTGAGTTTCTGGGCATTTAATATGCATAATTCAAATTTGAACTACAAGCACATGCTTCAGTGCACCAAAGTTGTTTAAAAATCACATGTCTGCCCTTGGGTGAATTTCTAGGTCCCATGCAAGAGATGGGAGTGAAATTCAAACATCTGGGCGTCGTGGCTCGGCCGGAAAGATTGAGAAACTTGGTTTTTTAATTGTTGTAATTTACAAAACACACCTGAAAATCATGAAACTTGGCATGGTCTCATGACATGGCACCAACATGCTATGGTAATTTTTCTGTCCGATTTGCGAAGGCGCACACATTAACAATCAACAAAGTCATTTTGGAACAAGTGTTGTCACGTTACAAATCGGAAACACAAGTATTACTGAAAACGTGGACGTTCGACTTACCAATTATGTGCGGCCACGTGTCCCCTTTTTTTATTGGCTAGGAGGTGCCATGCGGGGTAGCTATTTGAGTACGGGAGGCGTGCGATCAGACCCCTACGCGTGCTCATCGGGAGGAGAGCCCTTTGACCACTACCCGCCGCGCACCTCCCTCCCAACGTCTCCATTAATGGCGCCCGAGCACCTGTTCTACGGCGTGGCTATATGTCTCACTGGACTAAGATTTAAGAGAGAAAAATGAAAATCTGAAAAGAAAGTTTTGCACGGATCTTGATGTAAGATCCGGCGGACCTATATAGCATCGACTGCGACTTATAGGAAGCATGATGAATATAAGGACGATGACAGTGGATAATAATTTTCTGACATATTTAGAAACAAAATAAAAAAAGCCACATGCGGCAACGCCCGAAATACACAAGGGCAAAAGAAGAGTGAAGACAACGATCTGGCTCGCTGATCTCTACTTTCTTGATGCGTTGCTGCAGGCCGCGGGAACTAGTCTCCGCGGCAAGCGGCGACGAGCTCTTTCTTGTCCTCAAGATGCTGGTTGAGAGCATCCACGGATTGCTCCACCAGCCTTCTCCGCTCGATGCGCAGCATGACATTCTCGTCCATAAGTTTCTCGACGATGACGCCGGTCCTCTTCAACAAGGCAGTGGTCTGCTCCTGCTGCTCCACACTTTCGACGATCTTCGCCCTCAGCAGGTCGCGCTTGGCCTGGAGTTTCGCATTACTCTCATTTAGTTGCCGGATAACGTCGGTACACTGTTCAAATGAGTCTTTAGGTCATCCAGCAACCTCGCCCACCTGGAGATCTGATATATCTGCCTAAGGACGAGGGCACGCATGCGCCTGTAAGAGTCCTCGCCTGCCCGCGAGGCATTTTTCCAGGCCGCCGCAGCGCAGGAGGAAATCTCTGCTGCATTCGCGGCACGACGGGATATCTCTTCTGCTTCCGCGGCGCGGTCGGACCAGTCTTCTCCATCGAGGCGCGACGGGTCCTCCGTGCTTCTTTGGCGTCCGGCAGGACCTCTCTGTTGCTACGGCCATGCGGCGGGACATGTTGGCTGCTTTCGCGGTGAGGCGGGACATCTCTCCTGCTTCCGCTTCCAGGATCGCCTCTCCCTAGTGGCAATCTCTCGACCCAGAACTCACGCTGGCCATGGCGGACGCATGGGAACGATGATGAATGACTTGTTTGTTTTTGACTTTTTGTGGATGAGGAGTTGAGGAGGAATGTGCAGTCATCTTGGAGTAGTAGTATTTATAACCGCGTAGTAATACGCTCTTAAGTGGGAAACAGTTTAGGTTTTGATCGGTGTGAACATGTTTGCAATTTGGAATGTGACGGGACGCGGCCTCCCTGTTCTCTAAAAAAATTGTGACGGGACACATGCTCAAAATTTACTGACGGTTATAAGTGCAGCACTATTTCCGGAAGGCGTAACGTGGGCACGTACGCCTTCTCGTCCGCGTAGGTGGCGTTTGCACCATAGGGTGCAGCGCAATAGGTAATGTCAGCACACGTTTTGTTCCAACAACCGTGCGCGCTCGTTATTACCATCGTGCACGCTTCTTTTAATTAGAACGGGTGTGCCCGTCTAGTGCACACACGTTGAGCTATCTAACTGTTTCAGTTTGTTGTGGCTAATCGCAAACAGTTCATCCATGTGAAGTGTATGCGATCAATCGCAGACACTTTGATATGGCTTACCCGTTTCTGTTTTGTTGCCTAATCGCAAACAGTTAATCCTTCTGAAGCGTATGCCCTCACTCACACACACCTTGATCTGGCTGACCATTTCTTTTGTGTTGCCTAATCACAAATAGTTCATCCGAGTGAACCGTATGCTGTATATCGCATACACCTTCATTTGGCTGCCCGTTTCTTTTGTGTTGCCTAATCACAAACGGTTCATCCGAGTGAACCCTATGCTCTATATCGCACACGCCTTCATCAGGCTGCCAATTTCTTTTGTTCCGCCTCATCACAAACAGTTCATTGGACTGAACCGTATGCCCTGGATCGCACACGCAACTAAATTCTGAACCGTGTTTGATGCATCCTCCATTGCAAACGTTTTGCACCTTTTTTGACGTTTTTTTACATCCCCATTTGTGATTAATGCATCGCACACAGTTTCGTGAAAGGGTCTCTGATCGTAGTGTCGCGTTAGCAGCATCCTGCAGTAGTGATGCCCTCTGAATTTGAGAATAGTGTTAAAGAATTTATTAGTTCGCAAAAGAATTTCAATGCTTTGATTGAGGAAAAACTGCATAAGATTGATGATTTGGCTAGGAACGTGGATAGAATTTCTCTTGATGTTGATTCTTTGAAACTTAGATCTATTCCACCTAAGCATGATACCAATAAGTCTCTCAAAGCCATGAGAATTTCCATTGATGAGTGCAACGAAAGAACCGCTAAGATGCGTGCTAAGAAAGATTGGTTTATAAAAGTGTGTTCTTCTAGTTCCCGTGAAAATAATGACGAAGATCTTAAAGTGATTGATGTGACTCCTATTGAATCTTTGTTTTCCAATGTAAATCTTGATAAAGATGGGACTGGAGATGAGTCAAATTTAGTTAGAAGGCGTCCCAATGATTCAAAGTTTTTAGATACTGATGCAAAAATTGATTAAAGTGGGATTGGAGAGGTCAAAACTTTAAGTAGCAATGAACCCACTCTTTTGGATTTCAAGGAATTTAATTATGACTGGAGATGAGTCAAATTTAGTTAGAAGGCGTCCCAATGATTCAAAGTTTTTAGATACTGATGCAAAAATTGATTAAAGTGGGATTGGAGAGGTCAAAACTTTAAGTAGCAATGAACCCACTCTTTTGGATTTCAAGGAATTTAATTATGATAGTTGATCTTTAATTGATTGTATTCCTTGTTGCAATCCATGTTGAATTCTCCTCAAGCTTATAATCAAAACAAATCTTTTACTAAACATATCGTTGATGCTATGATGCAATCTTTTGAAGAAAAGCTTGAATTGGAAGTTTCTATCCCTAAAAAAAATTATGATGAGTGGGAACCTACTATTAAGATTAAGATTAAATATTATGAATGCTATGCTTTGTGTGATTTGGGTGCTAGTGTTTCCACGATTCCAAAAATTTTATGTGATGTGTTAGGTTTCCGTGAATTTGAAGATTGTTCCTTAAATTTGCATCTTGCGGATTCCACTACTACGAAACATATGGGAAGGATTAATATGTTCTTATTGTTGCTAATAGGAATTATGTTCCAGTAGATTTCATTGTTCTTGGTATAGATTGCAATCCTACATGTCCTATTATTCTTGGTAGACCTTTCCTTAGAACGATTGGTGCAATTATTGATATGAAAGAAGGAAACATTAGATTTCAATTTCCGTTAAGGAAAGGAGTGGGACACTTCCCTAGAAAGAAAATTAAATTGCCTTATGAATATATTCTGAGAGCCACTTATGGATTGCATGCCAAATATGATAACACTTAGATCTATTTGTGCTTTTTATGCCTAGCTAGGGGCGTTAAACAATAGCGCTTATTGGGAGGCAACCCAATTTTATTTTTCTTCTTCCTTTTTAGGTCATGTTTAACAATAAATATTTCATCTAGCCTCTGGTTAGATGTGGTTTTGTGTTTTAATTACTGTTTGTGCCAAGTAAGACCTATGGGATAACCTACGGTGATAGTTAATTTGATATTGCTGAAAAACAGAAACTTTTGCACTCACAAAAACAATTCTAATTTTTAGCTGGCGAGTGATTTTTAATTGATTCTTTTTGCAGAAGATTAATAGAAAAATTATCTAGGACTTCCTATTTTCTCAGGAGTTTTAGAGTTACATAAGTATTTGAAACTTCCAGATTGCTACAAACTGTTCTGTTTTTGACAGATTCTGTTTTTCGCGTGTTGTTTGCTTATTTTGATGCATCTATGGCTAGTATCGGGGGGTATGAACCATGGGAAAGTTGGAATACAGTAGATATTACACCAATTTAAATAAAGAATGAATTCACAACAGTACCAAAAGTGGTGATTTATTTTCTTATACTAACAGAGCTTACGAGATTTTCTGTTGGAGTTTTGTGTTGTGAAGTTTTTCAAGTTTTGGGTAAGGATTTGATGGACTATGGAATAAGGAGTGGCAAGAGACTAAGCTTGGGGATTCCCAAGGCACCCCAAGGTAATATTTAAGGATGTCAAAAAGCCTATGCTTGGGGATGCCCCTGAAAGGCATCCCCTCTTTCAGCTTCTGCTATCGGTAATTTTACTTGAGGCTATATTTTTATTCACCACATGATATGTGTTTTGCTTGGAGCGTCTTGTATGATTTGAGTATTTGCTTTTTATTTTTCCACAATCATCCTTGATGTACACACCTTTTGGGAGAGACACACATGAATCATGATTTATTAGAATACTCTATGTGCTTCACTTATATCTTTTGAGCTAGGCAATTTTGCTCGAGTGCTTCACTTATACCTTTTAAGAGCACGACAGTGGTTTTATTTTATAGAAATTGATGAACTCTCGTACTTCACTTATATTATTTGGGATTCTTTAGAACAGCATAGTAATTTGCTTTGGTTACAAAATTAGTCCTAATATGATAGTCATCCAAGAGGGATTTAATAAAAACTCTCATATAAAGAGCATTGAAATATGAGAAGTTTGATTCCTTATGATTTTTTGAGATATGAAGATGGTGATATTAGAGTCATGCTAGTAAGCAGTTGTGAATTTGAGAAATACTTGTGTTAAGGTTTTTGAGTCCGGTAGCATGCATGTATGGTGAACCGTTATGCAGCGAAGTTGGAGCATGAGATGTTTTTTGATTGTCTTCCTTATGAGTGGCGGTCGGGGACGAGCGATGGTCTTTTCCTACCAATCTACCCCCTAGGAGCATGCACGTAGTACTTTCTTTCAATGACTAATAGATTTTTGCAATAAGTATGTGAGTTCTTTATGACTAATGTTGAGTCCATGGATTATACACACTCTCACCTTTCCGGCATTGCTAGTCTCTCTAGTACCGCACTACTTTCGCCAATACCATAAACCCACCACATATCCTTCCTCAAAACAGCCACCATACCTACCTATCATGGCATTTCCATAGCCATTCCGAGATATATTGCCATGCAACTTTCCTCCGTTCCTATCGTGGAATTGTCATGGCAGATGTCCTAGTGAAAGGAATTAATCATGGAGCCCTCGCAACTAGGAAGCTTAAAGGGGTTAAAACGGGACAAAGGACACGGGGGTTTATACTAGTTCGGCCCCTTGCAGTGAAGGTAAAGGCCTAATCCATTTTGAGGTGGTATTGTTTATGTTTCGATTACTAGGGAGCGAATCCGCTTGACCTAGCTTTCGATCTGATGTTACTTGCCCTAAACCGCCGCTGGGTCGCCCCCTTATATACATTGGTTGACACCCTGCAGTCTACAGAGTCCCGGCCGGCTCATATACGTGTCCAGCTCGGAGACCAATTACATATGCCTTACAATACAAGTCATGGATACATGGCGGTTTATAACTGTGGGCCTTAAGCCGCCTTTGGGCTTGGGCCCTCTACTCAGCCTATCTATGAACCGCCATTACAATCTTGGGCTTCATGGAGATGAATCGTCATCAGGATGACCCGGTCCCTCCTAGCGGGTCATGCCGGATATTCATATCCCCAACATTAGGCCCCGGGTTGATTTGAACTTGTTCATATAAATCTTAAATATTAGAAAAAATCCTTCCTCATCTTGACTGTGAAATATTGTAACCCGCCGTGACATCATCTTCTGAATTTTCAGTAAACCGCCGTGACGTCATCTGTCATTAATGCTTCACAGAATCCAAATCTTAATAAATCTCTTGCTTTACCGTCTTTCCGGAAATCGAGGCACCCGCGTCGTCACTTATCCATTTTTTGTTTCCTCGATTTTCATGCTTGTCGTTTGCCCTTCCAGGCTTATAAATAAAGCCTCGGGCTCTCCTATCATTCCCCCTTATTTCCTTCTCATTCTTCTTCCTCCTTGCGAAGCACCGACCTGCACGAGCTCCGCCGCTGTTGACCTCTGCTTTCGTCTTCAACTCCGGCCGCTGCATCAGCCTGAACGGACCAAAGAACCGCGGCACCTCCCCGCCATCTCATCAGCATCGGTAAGCCCTTCTTCCTCCATCATAGATCTGGCATTAGGGTTTCGATGTTCTCCAGTGTTCGTCGGTGCTCCTCAGTGTTCATCGCCGCCGCCTTTATTCTTTGTCTACATCCATGGATTAGATCCACAAACCACACAAGTCTCGCGCGGTAGTAGTTTAGCACCTATTTTTAATACTAGAACATATCTTCATTGCTGCAGATCCCTTTTAGAACACCTATGCACTTGCATTGTCGCTTCTGTAGGTCACTAATTTTTCCCTTTTTCTGCCCAGTTTCAGATCCAAATTTCTAACTGTAATCTGTGAAACCTGTTTGTCCAACACTTAGTAGAATTTTACCTTCTGTCAAATTTTGAATACCTGTATTCTTCATGGCGGCTTACACATCCGACTTACAATTATTTATATACCACTAGCACATATGCCTATGCGTTGCAACGGGAGATAAATAGTACACGAAAAAGTTAGTGAGAATTATATGTGCAAGCAAAAGCCTGTGTGCACACGAAAAAGTAACATTTAGCTTCTCGATTTCGCCGCATGTGAAGGAATCCGCTATTTTTCCATTCATTGATCGAGGGCATTTAAGAGTTTTGTTGCGTCACCATATGCCAAAGAAGGCCCATGAGTTATTCAATCTACTCTTCCTTTCAATCCTTTCAATCGAGGGGATTTGAATGTATGAAGTTTCTGAATATTCTAGGAAACATGAACAATTTTATAAATCCCGAACTAGTTTTTGAAAATTATGTACTCTTTCGAAAAAATGCAAACAAAAAATGAAAGGAAGATTTTTTAAGTTCATAAATATTTTCTGAATACACCATATTTTTAATAAAAACATGAACAATATTTGAATTTGTGAACATTTTTTAAAACGGGAACATGTGTAGAAAATTCATAAGATTTTTTAGAAATTGTGTATCTTTTATACACGAAAATTATTTTAAATTTTGAAAATTTCACTAAAAATAAAATATTTTTCGAATTTGGAGCATTTTTGAATTGCCATTTTCTTTTAGAAATTTCAAACAATTTCGAAAAAATATGTGAAAAAGGAAAACTTTTTGTATGTTTCGAATATTTTTCAAAATAGCAAAAAAAATTAGAATTCTGAACATTTTTCAAACAAATTTCAATTATGGACGTTTTTTGTGCATTTTAAATTTAAAAAATAAATTCTAAAAAAAACTTGGAAGGGAAAAAAGAGATAGGGAAAGGTCAATAAAAATAGAAGTAAAACACAGAAAAGGGAAAAATAGGCCAGCCCATTATTGGTTGTCCTGTGCGAAACTCCCACTATTTGTCGCCCAGTGCAGAAAATAGAATTTTTTCCAGCTGCATGGGCAGAAAAATAAGTTGGCTGACTTCGCTGGGCCACAACGCGTGGCCCATGTACGAAAATTATTTTTCTAGCAGACAAACGTATAAGAATTCAGTACCACCTTGGATAGAAAAAATTCTATTTGGCGGTGAACGGATGAAAAAATTGACGAAAATTATTTTTCTAGCAGACAAACGCATAAGAATTCAGTACCATCTTGCTTTATTAGTAGGTATAGATTAGTCCTCACTTAAGCCGCCATCCTGAATGTATACTATCAGTACTTAAAACTGTGATTTCACCAATTAACTTGAGCCGGCAATTTTTTCTTTCCTTTAGGTTTTCTTCCACAATGCCGCCTAAAACAGTGTACACATGCAATTGGGTCCCTTCCATTGTCACCGAGAACACTCTCAAGGATTTTTTTCAAAACCGGATATTTACCCGCCAAGAGCGTGATGCACTATCGTGCTCCTAACCCGGGCGAAGAAAAACCTCAACCGAAAGACGGCGAAGTAATTGTTTTCACTGACCACATGAATCGGGGCTTCTCACCACCCGGCTCTAAGTTCTTTCGAGACGTGTTGCACTTCTTCCAGCTCCACCCTCAAGACATCGGACCCAATTCTGTGTCAAATATTTGCAATTTTCAAGTCTTCTGTGAGGTGTATCTCCAAGAGGATCCCATTGTTGAGCTCTTTCGAGAGTATTTTTACTTAAACCGCCAGACTAAATTCACCAATGGTCCTAGCTTGGAACTAGGCGGAATCTCGATTCAACGTCGCAGAGACACCATCTTTCCTTACGCCATGCTGCCGAGTCACCATAAAGACTGGAACCAGACGTGGTTTTACTGCAAAGACACTTCTCCGGCTGATGAGAATCCTCTTCCGGGTTATCGTGTTGAGCGCCTGAACCCCAAACATAATCTTTCGAAAAAGCTCTCTGCCGTTGAACGGAAGAAGATTGCACGTACCATCGTGAAAATCAAAGCTCTGCTAGGAAACAGGCTGACTGGTGTTGATTTAGTCAGGTGCTGGGTTTGTTGGCGGATCATCCTGTTGAGCTGTCGCACCGGCTTAATGGGTACCTACAATGGTGATGCAACAGATTCACTGCACCACAGCTCCGAACCATTGTCTGAAGACGCAATCAATTAAATGGTGAAGTCTCTTCTAAATGAAGACCCGGAGGACTGTGTCAAAGTGGGTCTGGCTCCTTTCAGCAAGCTTAACCCGCCACCAGATGTAAACCTCTGAACCTTACTATATCTTCACCTCATTATTTGAATATCTGGTTAACTCAACTTTTGACCACCTCTGTAGGCTAAATCAGAATTCTGGAAAGCAGAATATGACCACGAGGCTGCTAAGAAGGCCAGGGCTGCCAAGAAGGCCGCTAGGAAAACCGCCAAGAAGACCACCAAGAAGAATAAGAAACCAAGCGCCTCTGACATGCTTAAGCTAGATGATACCTCTGAGTCGGAGGTAGCCCTTGACTCTCTTGGCTTATTTTTCAACCATCTTATTGGCACTGATTATTATCAGGCTAAGACGGGAGCCATCCAAGCAGCTGAAGAAGAGGTAACTATTATTTCCTCCTACTCAGAATCTTTGCCAAGACAGAAACTTCGACAAGTAACCCGGAAAGTAAGTTTTTCACACCCCTTGGCTTATTTAGATCCTCACTTTCTTTTGAAACGACAGCAACATGAAAGCCGTTGCCAGACTCGGACCACTGGAGGTGATGAATTATCCTCTGGCTTACCGAACACCCCTGCTCCTCGGAAATGCTGAAACGAGGTGCTTAAACTTGAAAAATTCTTATCATTTGTCAATGGGTCTTGCTTATTTGTCACTTAACTCTTTTAATGATCATTGACCAGGAACTTGCTCGTTCTTCTTCAGACGGCTCATCACAAACTGAAATGCCGGCTTTCAAGACTACCCCTGGGTAATAACAATTAGCTTTACTCTATACCTTCATATGTTCTTATATTAATACTGACTTGTCATAACCTCTATAGTGGTCAAGCAAAGCCAAACAAGAAGGCTAAAGTGATCAAGCCAACAGAAGCACCTGAAATCCCTGAGCCGGAACAACAAATCTCTGTCCCTGAGGCTTCCGATAAACAGCAGGAGGAAAATGTCACTGTCACCCCTCCTAAGATTCCGGATCTTAGCGTTGGTAACACTGCCATTAATCCTTCCACTTCTGCCCCTTCAAGTTCACCTAAGACGTCAGAGCCTCAAAATGACGATGTGTTGATTACTGGCACCGGCTTTGTAGAGCCGGGAAATCCAATAGCTCTGGCCAAGCATATAGCCAAACAAGAAGTTATTGAGAGGCGGAAACAGAAGTTTGATATTTCTCACTACTCGCACCTGAGCAGAAATGACATCCTCTCCGGCTATCTCACCCAAGTCCACACTAGCCGCGACCTCGAAATTGATATGGTGAAGCAGATGCACCAAAAATATGAGGTATGACTTTCAGCTTTTAAGTAATTTTGTATACATATCCTACCAGCCCCCAAGTCGACTAGCTGTGATAAGATTAAATAGATTGTAGACTTCAGAAAAATCCATAGCTTCTGTCCTAGAATCTCTCCTTGGCCGGTTTAAATATAAACCGGATGTTTGTATTAGTTCAACTTTCCGTCCGTATCACCCAAGGGCCGGCTTAATCCATGGGAATGAGTCGGTCCTAAGTTGTCTTTGTATATGAAGAAAAATCGAGATTGCATAGCCCCCATGAGTCGGTTAGGACAGTGATATCACTTCCAGCTCATGATAAAGAAAAAAACAAATGATATGCATTAGCCCCCAAGTGCCAAGTAGTCTTGCTTGTAAAGTACTTGGGACTTTAATTCATTAGAGCCGTTAGTTTGAAAATTTTGCTTCGATATACATTAGCCCCCAAGTGTCAAGTGTTTTTGCTGGCAAAAGACTTGGGACTTGTAATCTGATAAACTCGATATTTGACAACTCTGCTCCTTATGCAGGCTGCCACTGCTGAACTGGAATCCCAATTAAATGACGCCAAGACCCGGCTAGCGACTCAGGAAAGTGAGACCCGGAAGGCTGAGTCGAAATTCCAATTTAGCATGGCTGAGTCGGAAAAACTGAAGAGCAGCTATGAAGCAGAGAAAAAGACTTGGGCGGATGAAAAGACGGCTTTGACCCAACGTGCTGAGAAGGCCGAGGCAACGCTTCAAGAAGTAACCACTGAGCTTTTTGGTTTAAAAAACCGTGTGAACCAGATGGTTTCAGCTATCTTTGGTAAGTCGCCTTTATCAAGCATCTGAAGTGAATCATTATTTTGATCGTATAACCCGCCAATTTAAACATTCTGCAATATCTTCAGGTCCCAGGAGCAGCAATCTCAATCAAGACATGCTGATGAAGCTGAAAGTTGTCTACACACTTGTTGAGCAGCTGTACATATGGACTCAACACACATTAGCCGCTATTTCACCAGCAGGTCAAGTACCAACTTTCTTGATAGATGTTTTGAAGAAACTCTCTATGCTGCCTGTAAGATTTGAAGAGATAAAGCGATCAGCTGCTAGAGCCAGCGCTGTGAAGGCTTTAAGCCGGTCCAAGGCGTGGGTACTAGAGCTTGACCCGTCTGAGGTAGCTACTGGTTACCCAAGCCTGAAAGAAGATGGTACGCCTTTCGATCAGAAAGACTTCTCAGCCTGCGTAAAGGAAATCCATCCGATGGCCACCCTTATTGCCAATGACTTAGACCTCTCCAAGTATCATCCAGCTTATGACCAGGAGAATAAGAAGCTGCCAACTTCGGCTTACAAAGTGATGGACTTAATCCCGCCAATCCGTAAGCACACCTTTGCTCCTGAAGTCGATCCGTGTGAGCTTATAGATGATGAAGCTGAATTTGAAGCTTTATCTCGCATCGATTGGTCATCACCAACTTTTCAGCCAGCGGAAGAAGACAAAGAGGCAGCAAAGGATGACGCGGAAGACTCCGAGCGGCAAGGCCAAGAAGACTGAACCGCTAGGCGGCTCTAAACTTGAGCTTTTGAAAAACACTTTGGTCTTATTTAACCCATGGAGGCTGTGTAATAGGATAGTGAAACTTTGAATCTGCCGTGCCATCGCACACGTTCCGCGTTTGCAGAACACTGCCAATTGTATATCTGCCACTGATGCTTATTAGAGCAGCTTTTGAATCTGTTCCTGTATGAAAAAACAGATCACAAGTCTCCCACGGCTTACCGCAGGACGGGTCATAATGCCCAAAATACTCCTATAATCAAGATTGGCTTAAATAAAACAAAATATGTCATACATGTGATATTTAAATTTGCACTGCCGGGTCATGTGACCTGAACAGTAAGGGTGATAACCCAATCTTTTAGAAGCCAACACTTCCAAATGTATGATGATTATCATACGCTGGAGACTTATCATCCAAAATCAAGCCGAGTTAAATTTAAACCACACTTATACTTAGATCTAGACAAAAGCCTCAAGACAAAAACAAAGATTGTTTCCAAAAAACTTAAGCAAATAGAAAGGAAAATTCGAGGCTTCTGATTCGAATACGATCAGTAAACTGGACCAAAGGGGTTAAGCTAGGATTCGAATACGATCATGTAGCCCCCAGTGGCTTTGGCATTGCACCGATCAAGAGGGTACCAACAGCTATGTTTTCTTTGGTTCGAATACGACCTATGTTTGAACAGGAAGCCCCCAAATGATCTTGGGAGTTTTTTAACGACTGTGATTCGAATACGATCAAAGTCGGACCCAAAAGGGGTTAAGCTATGATTCGAATACGGTCAAGAAGCCCCCTAGTGAGTTGGGCATTGTGCCGATCAAGAGGGTACCAACAACTATGTCCTCTTTGGTTCCAATACGACCTATGTTTGAACAGGAAGCCCCCTAGTGATCATGAGGTTTATCGGCTAGATTCGAATACGATCATGAGCTGGACCAAAGGGTTAAGCTAGATTCAAACACGATCAACCGTCAATTGGTCGTTTGAAATAATGATGATGAAGACATATGATCATTGAGGATGAAAAGGACCGAGGTCCTGATTTATTACTTATCATAATATATACATCATCAAAATATGTTCATCATGAGAGCCGGTGGCTCAAGTATAGTAAGGCCGAAGATGAGCAATATTCCACGGCCGGCGGGTCTCTTCCTCCGACTTACGTGAGTCTTTGTGCTCTCGAACATTGATAAGGTAGTATGACCCGTTTTCAAGTTCTTGCTGACCACAAAAGGCCCTTCCCAAGGTGGGGATAACTTGTGTGCATCAGTTTGATCCTGGATGAGCCGGAGCACCAAGTCACCTTCTTGAAAGGTTCTGGACTTAACTCGGCGGCTATGATAACGCTGCAGGTCCTGTTGGTAAATCACCGAGCGGGCTGCTGCCAAGTCACGCTTTTCATCTAACAGGTCAAGTGCATCCTGACGTGCTTGTTCGGTATCAGCTTCAAAGTAAGCCTCCACACGGGCGAGTCATGACGGATGTCACTAGGTAGAACCGCCTCTGCTCCGTAAACCATGAAGAAAGGTGTATAACCCGTAGACCTGTTAGGGGTAGTACTGATGCTCCATATCACAGAGGGTAACTCCTCCACCCAACAACTCGGCGTCCGTTGTAAATGAACCATAAGCCGGGGCTTGATGCCTTTCAAGATTTCCTGATTGGCTCTTTCAGCTTGACCATTGGATTGCGGGTGAGCTACTGATGAAACATCAAGCCGGATATGCTCACGTTGACAGAACTCCCATGGCGCCCTTGGACAGATTAGTACCGTTGTCAGATATAATGTTGTGTGGAAAGCCAAAACGAAAGATCACCTTTTCATGAATTGAACCACTGTGGCTGCGTCACACTTACTAACCGGCTCTGCCTCAACCCACTTTGTGAATTTGTCAACCGCCACCAGAAGGTGAGTCTTTTTATCTTTGGACCTTTTGAAAGGCCCAACCATGTCGAGCCCCCAGACTGCAAACGACCAAGTAATTGGAATCATCCTCAATTCTTGGGCCGGCACGTGAGCCCGTCGTGAGAATTTCTGGCAACCATCACATTTACTGACCAGATCCTCCGCATCAGCGTGAGCTGTCAGCCAATAAAATCCATGACGGAAAGCTTTGGCCACAAGGGACTTTGAACCGGCATGATGGCCACAATCTCCTTCATGGATCTCACGAAGAATTTCTTGACCTTCCTCAGGAGAGACACAGCGTTGAAACGCCCTCGTGACACTGCGATGGTGCAACTAACCATTGGCAATTGTCATTGACTTAGACCGCCAGGTTATCTGTCTAGCTAAGGTTTCATCCTCACACAACTCGCACTGGGTCATATAAGCCAAATATGGTACTGTCTAATCTGGGATGACGTGAAGAGCCACCACCAATTGTGCTTCCGGCTCTGGAACAGCCAAGTCTTCCTCCGTAGGCAACATGACACAAGGGTTATGCAGAATATCTAAGAAAGTGTTAGGTGGCACCGGCTTACGCTGAGACCCCAGCCGGCTTAAAGCATCAGCCGCTTCATTCTTTCTGCGATCAATGTGCTCCACTTGGTAACTTTGAAGTGTCCAGCAATGGCATCACGGCAATCAGCCGCCATGAGAGGATCCTTGGAATCCCACTTGCCTGATACTTGTTGAGCCACCAAATCTGAGTCGCCAAAGCACCTTACCAGGCTTAAGCTCATCTCCTTAGCCATCCAAAGACCATGGAGCAAGGCCTCATACTTAGCTGCATTGTTAGTACAGGGAAACATCAACCGTAGCACATAACAAAATTTGTCACCTCGAGGGGAAGCTAAAACAACTCCAGCCCCCGAGCCCTCCAATTGCCTGGACCCATCAAAATGAATAGTCCAATATGTGTTGTCCGGTTTCTCTTCAGGCATCTGCAGCTCTGTCCAATCGTTGATGAAGTCCCCCCGTGCTTGAGACTTGATAGCAGTGTGTGGCACATACTTTAAACCATGAGGCCCAAGTTCAATGGCCCACTTGGCGACTCGTCATGTGGCTTCTCTATTTTGAATGATATCTCCTAAAGGAGCAGAACTAACCACAGTGATGGGATGACCCTGAAAATATTGCTTAAGCTTCCGGCTTGCCATGAACACCCCATAAACGAGCTTCTGCCAGTGTGGATATCTTTTCTTGGACTCAATAAGCACCTCACTGACGTAGTAAACCAGCCGTTGAACCCGATATTCCTTGCCAGCCTCCTTGCACTCTACGACAATGGCCACACTGACAGCACGTGTGTTAACATCCACATATAACAATAATGGCTCCTTATCAATAGGCGTAGCAAGGACCGGCAGCTCAGCGTGCTGTCTCTTCAAATCTTCAGAGGCAGCGTTAGCAGCATCACTCCGGACAAAGTCGTATGTCTTCTTCATCATCTGATACAGCGGTATGGCCTTCTCACCTAACCGGCTTATGAACCGGCTTAATGCAGCAATACGACCCGCCAAATGCTGAACATCATTGATACACGCCGGCTTAGCCAAACAAGTGATTGCCTTGATCTTCTCCGGGTTAGCCTCGATGCCTCTGTTAGAAACCAGAAAACCCAAAAGCTTGCCTGCTGGCACTCCAATAACACACTTGGCCGGGTTAAGCATCATCTTGTAGACCCGGAGGTTATCAAAGGTTTCCTTCAGATCATCTATCAAGGTCTCCTTCTCTCTGGACTTCACAACAATGTCATCCACATAAGCATGAACATTGCTCCCAATCTGATTGTGAAGACAGTTCTACACACATCGCTGATAAGTCGCCTGGGCACTCTCAAGCCCAAAAGGCATAGACACATAGCAGAAGGCTCCAAACGGAGTAATAAAAGCCGTCTTCTCCTGGTCCTTAACTGCCATCTTGATCTGATGATAACCAAAATAAGCATCCAAAAAAGCTCAAACGCACACAACCCGCCGTAGCATCAATGATTTGATCAATACGAGGGAGCGCGAAAGGATCAGCCGGACAAGCCTTGTTTAAGTTCGTGTAATCCACACACATACGCCAGGTGCTGTTCTTTTTAAGCACGAGCACCGGGTTAGCCAACCACTCTGGATGGAAAACTTCAATAATGAACCCGGCCGCCAAGAGCCGGGCCACTTCCTCACCAATGGCCTTACGCCTCTCCTCATTGAACCACCGAAGAAACTGCTTGATCGGCTTAAACTTTGGATCAATATTGAAAGTGTGCTCAGCGATTTCTCTCAGTACACCCGGCATGTCATAAGGTTTCCATGCAAAGATGTCCCGGTTCTCACGGATGAACTCGATGAGCGTGCTTTCCTATTTGGGATCCAGATTAGCACTGATACTGAACTACTTAGATGAGTCGCCTGGAACAAAATCGACAAGCTTAGTGTCATCAGCCAACTTAAACTTCAGCATCGGCTCATGTTCTGTGGTTGGCTTCTTCAAAGACGTCATGTCCGCCGGGTCAACATTGTCCTTGTAGAACTTCAACTCCTCCGTTGCACAAACAGATTCAGCGTAAGCAGCATCGCCTTCCTCACATTCCAAGGCTATCTTCCGACTCCCATGCACTGTGATGGTGCCCTTATGACCCGGCATCTTGAGCTGCAGATAAACATAACACGGTTGTGCCATGAACTTGGCATAAGCTGGCCGCCAAATAGGGTGTGATACGGGTTCTTGATTTTGACCACCTCAAAGGTTAATTTCTCAGCCCTAGAATCATGCTCATCTCCAAAGGATACTTTTAGTCAATCTTACCCACTGGGTACGCCGATTTATCAGGCACCACTCCATGGAAAACAGTGTTGGACGTCTTAAGATTTTTATCAGTCAACCCCATGCGACGGAAAGTCCCATAATAGAGGATGTTGATGCTACTGCCTCCGTCCATGAGCACCTTAGTGAATTTATATCCCCCAACCTGAGGTGCCACCACCAAGGCCAGGTGACCCGGATTGTCAACTCGGGGAGGGTGATCTTCCCTACTCCATAGAATAGGCTGCTCAGACCATCTCAAATAACGAGGAACTGTCGGCTCAACAGCATTCACATCCCTCTTATGAAGCTTCTGGTCCCGTTTGGAAAAACTGGTGGTGAACACATGATACTGTCCACTATTCAGCTGCTTTGGATTGTTTTGATATCCAGACTGCTACTGCAGCTGACCTCCCTGGCCAGATTGCTAATTATAGCCACCTTGATTTCCTTGAGGGCCTTGGAAGTTGGAATTTGAACCGCCGCCCGGGCCATGAAAACCGCCACCACCTGAGCCGCCGCCCAGCCCATGATTGCCGTCGAACATGTCAGAGTTCTTGAAAGCCTTCATGATCGTATAGTCCTTCCATAGGTGAGTGGCCGGTTTCTGCTGAGTACCGTGCCTTGGACAGGGCTCATTTAGTAACTGCTCAAGAGTGGGACCTGACCCGCCGGACCGAGGAGATGGTCTCCCCTTACGTCGTTGATTGTTGCCCTGCGCATTGGTGGTAGCCACAAACTCCAAGCTACCATCAGCCTTACGTTTATTATTGCCTCCTTGATTCGTCGGTTTATGCTGATGACCCTTGGCATTGTCGTTCTTCTTTCCCTTCCCTGTCTTCTCATCGTCACACTCTGGATCCTTGGTACTATCAGAGTCAGCGTACTTGACTAGAGCCGCCATTAGCTGGCCCATGTCATTATAATCGCGCTTGAGCCGCCCCAGCTTCTATTTCAGAGGCGTGAAACGGCATTTTTTCTCCAACATTAAGACTGCAGAGCTGGCATCCATCTTATAAGATGAATGTATTATGGCTTTGACCCGGCGCACCCAATGGGTTGTGGACTCACTCTCCTCTTGCTTGCGATTAGTCAAATCCACAATTGACAAGGGCTGCTTGCATGTGTCTTTGAAGTTCTGAATAAACCGGGCCTTTAACTCTGCCCATGAACCAAGTGCGGGCCGTTCCATCCAACATCATGGTGAAGTATTTGGCCATTGCAGCGTCACTGACCTCCAGTAGTTCCATGGCCATCTCATAACTTTCAATCCATGCCACGGGCTGTAAATCGGCCGTGTAATTAGGCACCTTTCGAGGCCCCTTGAAATCCTTGGGCAAACGCTCGTTACGCAGAGCCGGCACCAAGCAAGGGACCCCTCCAGTCCTCGTGGTTTCGCCTGCCTCAATAGAAGTCGTCGGATAAACAAGAAAAGACTGGTAAGCCGCCCGCTGAGCCGCCTGCTCAGCCGCCTGCTGAGCAGCCCGCTCAGCCTCTTGGTGCATCCTGTCCTGGTCAACCAAGTTAGGAGCTCCATCACGCGCCGGGTCATGCCCGCACGGCTAGTCACGGGGCTGGGCGTTGCTTGAAACGGCTGCCGAATCTATGTACCTGCTATAACTCGGGCGCCGGCTTGGGCGAGGGGCCGAATCCATCCTGTCTCGACTATAAGAATATGCCTTGTGTTGCGCCAGAGACGTTTGAAGAAGTTCTCAGACCCTTCGTGTTTCAACCGCCGTCGAAGATTCGCCCTCCACGGGAGAGCCGCCAACCGTGCCGCCGCCGGCGGGAGGTGGATCAGTATTCATACGAGGAGGTTCCATCACCCATGGTTGAACCAGCGTCCCAGCCCCGGGCGTTGCAACCCGGTTTACCCTGCACCGGGTGTGCGGAAGAGGTTTCTAGGATCATAACTCGGAGGCAGACGGGATTGAGCCTTCTGGTGCCTTCTCCTCATGACCTCATTTGATGCGTTCAGATCCATCGTAAGCTGGAAAGCCTCTGATTGAATCTGCTGCGCTCGAGCATCCAAAGCCACCCGCTCCGTGGCCATCCTGACGTCCTCCGCTGCTAGGTTTTCCTTGGCTTGTGCTACCTCCTCACGTAACCGTGCCACTTCTGGATCATGTTGAGCCTGATCCGCCGGATTAACCACGGCGGTTAACAGGGCTGTCATCCTATCCATGAGATCCATCAGCACCTGAGCCGGCGGGCGCGCAGGGCCTCCTGCCCCGGCTGCCGCTGACCCGGAGGTTATCGCTGCCGTAGACGTAGAGTTTTGATAGAGTTGTGTGCCAGCCATGAAGATCCCCACTCTGCTCGGTGGCTCAAAGGGGTCCGAAATACTGCTGCCATCGGAACAGCCCCCAAGCCCACCGTCTTGCAGTTGGTACAACGAATCCGTCTCACCCGTGGACGACTCACTATCACAGTAGATGGCTGTCTCACCGCCAGACACAGATCCTTCAGAAAATTCGCCTCCATGGATGCATTCCATGAAGGCACACTTCATGGAGGGCTGAGCCCGGGCGGGTTTCGCACGCTGAGCCGTCTCGAAAATGTCGGTGTAGATGTCCGGCTCAGGGTCCGGCTCGCTGATCTAGCCGATAAAGACATGGATTCCGCCGAAGGGGACCCGGTATCCGTACTCAACTGAGCCGGCATCGGGGCCCCAGCCTGCGTCATCAATGTAGAGCTTGCCGCGATGACTCTTGGTCATCCGGCCCACAGCATATCCCTTGAGCCCTTCGAAGCTGCCCTTGAAGAACTCAAATCCCTGTGCGCAGTCCCCAAAGTGGGCGCCAACTGTCATGGAATTGTCACGGCAGATGTCCTAGTGAAAGGACTTAATCATGGAGCCATCGCAACAAGGAAGCTTAAAGGGGTTAAAACGGGACAAAGGACACGAGGGTTTATACTGGTTCGGCCCCTTGCGGTGAAGGTAAAGGCCTAATCCAGTTTGAGGTGGTATTGTTTATGCTTCGATTACTAGGGAGCGAATTCGCTTGACCTAGCTTTCGATCTGATGTTACTTGCCCTAAACAGCCGCCGGGTCGCCCCCTTATATACACGGGTTGACGCCCTGCGGTCTACAGAGTCCCGGCCGGCTCATATACGTGTCCAGCTCAGAGACCAATTACATATGCCTTACAATACAAGTCATGGATACATGGCGGTTTATAACTGTGGGCCTTAAGCCGCCTTTGGGCTTGGGCCCTCTACTCAGCCTATCTATGAACCGCCATTACAATCTTGGGCTTCATGGAGATGAATCGTCATCAGGATGACCCGGCCCCTCCCGGCGGGTCATGACGGATAGTCATATCTCCAACGGTTCCGTTTATTATGACATACATCATCATTGTCACATTCCTTTGCATGATCATGTAGTTGACATCGTATTTGTGGCAAATCCATCGTTCATTATTTTTTATACATGTTGCTCTTGATTCATTGCACATCCCGGTACACCGCCAGAGGCATTCACATAGAGTCATATTTTTGTTCTAGTATCGAGTTGTAATTCTTGAGTTGTAAGTAAATGGAAGTGATGATTTTCATTATTAGAGCATTGTCCCATGTGAGGAAATAAAAGAAAGAAAGGCCAAATAAAAAAGAGAAGGACCAAAAGAAAGGAAAAAAGGAAAAAAAATGAGAGAAAAAGATTGAAGGTACAATGTTACTATCCTTTTTGCCACACTTGTGCTTCAAAGTAGCACCATGATCTTCATGACAGGCGGTCTCCTATATTATCACTGTCATATACTAGTGGGAATTTTTCATTATAGAACTTGGCTTGTATATTCCAACAATGGGATTCCTCAAATGCCCTAGGTCTTCATGAGCAAGCAAGTTGGATGCACACCCACTTAGTTTTCTTTTTTCAGCTTTCATAAACTTATAGCTCTAGTGCATCCATTGCATGGCAATCCCTACTCACTCGCATTGATATCTATTAATGGGCATCTCCATAGCCCGTTGATACGCCTATTTGATGTGAGACTATTGATACGTCTCCAACGTATCTATAATTTTTGATTGTTTCATGCTATTATATTATCAATCTTGGATGTTTTATATGCATTTATATGCTATTTTCTATGATTTTTGGGACTAACCTATTAACCTAGAGCCTAGTGCCCATTTCTGTTTTTTTTTTCTTGTATTTTAGTTTTACAGAAAAGGAATACCAAACGGAGTCCAATTTTTGTGGATTTTTTATGGACCAAAAGAAGCCCCCGAAGTAAAAGAGTTGGGCCAGAAGAGTCCCGAGCCATCCATGAGGGTGGATGGCATGCCCCTGCCTCGTGGATGGCTCGGAGACCCCCGACTTATTCCCGACGCCAAAAATTCCTATAAATACAGAAACCCCCGAAAATAAACCTAGATCGGGAGTTCCGCCGCCGCAAGCCTCTGTTGCCACCAAAAACCAATCGGGACCCTGTTCCGGCACCATGCCGGGGGGGAGTCATCACCAGTGGCCATCTTCATCATCTCAGCGCTCTCCATGACGAGGAGGGAGTAGTTCACCCTCGGGGCTGAGGGTATGTACCAATAGCTATGTGTTTGATCTCTCTCTCTCTCTCTCTCTCTCTCTCTCTCTCTCGTGTTCTTGATATGGCACGATCTTGATGTACCGCAAACTTTGCTATTATAGTTGGATCTTATGATGTTTCTCCCCTCTACTCTCTTGTAATGGATTGAGTTTTCCCTTTGAAGTTATATTATCGGATTGAGTCTTTAAGGATTTGAGAACACTTGATGTATGTCTTGCATGTGCTTATCTGTGGTGACAAGGGGATATTCACGTGATCTTCTTGATGTATGTTTTGGTGATCAACTTGCGGGTTCAGTGACCTTGTGAACTTATGCATAGGGGTCGGCACAAGTTTTCGTCTTGACTCTCCGGTGGAAACTTTGGGGCACTCTTTGAAGTTCTTTGTCTTGGTTGAATAGATGAATCTGAGATTGTCTGATGCATATCGTATAATCATACCCACAGATACTTGAGGTGACATTGGAGTATCTAGGTGACATTAGGGTTTTGGTTCATTTGTGTCTTAAAGTGTTATTTTACTATGAACTCTAGGGTTGTTTGTGACACTTATAGGAATAGCCCAATGGACTGATCGGAAAGAATAACTTTGATGTGGTTTCGTACCCTACAATAATCTCTTTGTTTGTTCTCCGTTATTAGTGACTTTGGAGTGAATCTTTGTTGCATGTTGAGGGATAGTTCTATGATCTAGTTATGTTATCCTTGTTGAGAGAACTTGCACTTGTGAAAGTATGAACCCTAGGCCTTGTTTCAACGCATTGCAATACAGTTTTTGCTCACTTTTATCATTAGTTACCTTGCTGTTTTTATAATTTCAGATTATAAAAACCTATATCTACCATCCATATTGCACTTGTATCACCATCTCTTCGCCTAACTAGTGCACCTATACAATTTACCATTGTATTGGGTGTGTTGGGGACACAAGAGACTCTTTGTTATTTGGTTGCAGGGTTGTTTGAGAGAGACATTCTTCATCCTACACCTCCCACGGATTGGTAAACCTTAGGTCATCCACTTGAGGGAAATTTGGTACTGTGCTACAAACCTCTGCACTTGGCGGCCCAACAATGTCTACAAGAAGAAGGTTATGTAGTAGACATCAAGCTCTTTTCTGGCGTCGTTGCTGGAGAGGCTAGGTAAGCGGCACTAACACCCCATAAACTAAGCTATTTAATGGCGCCGTTACCGGGGAGGTTAGTGCTTGAAGGTATATCTTTAGATCTTGCAATCGAATCTTTTAGTTTCTTGTTTTATCACTAGTTTAGTTTATAAAAGAAAACTACAAAAAATGGAATTGAGGGTGCCTCATATGCTTCATCGTTTTTATGTCTTTCGTGAAAATAAGGATTCCAATAATTGTGCCAAAGTGTTAGAAGAAGAATGCATTAAATTTTTTGGCACTAAATCTTTGAATGATGAGCATGATGGCAATGTTCTTAGTATGAATTCTTTGAATATCCATGATGCTAATGATATGCAAAGCCACAAGCTTGGGGATACTATGTTTGATGAAGATGATATTTCTAGTCCCCCAAGTTTTGATGAGCAAATTTATTATGATGATAGCATGCCTCCTATTTATGATGATTATATTTATGAAAGTGGATTTGGAGAGGTCATGACTTTATTTAGTGATGAATCCACTATTTTGGAAGAGGTTCCAATTGATTATGAGAACAAAGTTGCTATCTATGATGATTATTGTGATGACATGTATGCTATAAAGATTAATGATAACCATGAAACTTGTCAGCATGATTTTAATTTTCAATTGGATTAGCCTCACATGATAGTTATTTTGTTGAGTTTGCTCCCACTACTATTCATGAGAAGAAATTTGCTTATGTGGAGAGTAATAAAAATTCTATGCTTATGCATCATGAAAAGAATGGTTTATGTGATGGTTATATTGTTGAATTCATTCATGATGCTACTGAAAATTATTATGAGGGAGGAATATATGCTTGTAGGAATTGCAATAATATCAAGTTTCCTCTCTATGTGCTTAAAGTCTTGAAGTTATGCTTGTTTTTCTTTCCTATGCTAGTTCATTCTTGTTCCCATAAATTATTTGCTCAAAAAATCCCTATGCATAGGAAGTGGGTTAGACTTAAATTAGTTAGTCATATGCTTCATGATGCTCTCTTTGTGTTTCAATTCTTATTTTTCATGTGAGCATCATTGAAATCATCATGCCTAGCTAAAAAGGCATTAAAGAAAAGCGCTTTTTGGGAGACAACCCAATATTTAACCTCACTGTTTTTGTGTGTTCACATGATTATTCTACTGTAGTAATCATGTTTTATATTTTTTGCTTCAATAAAGTGCCAAGTAAGACCTTTAGGATAGCTTACGGTGATAGTTGTGTTGATCCTGCTGAAAATCAGAAACTTTTGCGCCCAGTAAATTAGTTTTGATAATTCACAGAAACGTGCTTTTGATCTGATTCTTTTTGCTATATATTGGTACAAAAATTTCTCAGGTTTTCCTAATTTGGTAGGATTTTTGGAGTTACAGAAGTATTTGAGAGTTACAGATTTCTACATACTGTTCTGTTTTTGACAGATTTTGTTTTCTATGTGTTGTTTGCTTATTTTGATGAATCTATGAGTAGTATCGGAGGGTACGAACCATAGAGAAGTTGAAAAACAGTAGATATTAGACCAATATGAATTTAAAATGAGTTCACAATAGTACTTAAGTGGTGGTTTTATTTTCTTATACTAACGGAGCTTACGAGTTTTCTGTTGAGTTTTGTGTTGTGAAGTTCTCAAGTTTTGGGTAAAGATTCGATGGACTATGGAATAAGGAGTGGCAAGAGCCTAAGCTTGGGGATTACCAAGGCACCCCAAGGTAATATTCAAGGACAACCAAGAGCCTAAGTTTGGGGATGCCCCAGATGGCATCCCCTCTTTCGTCTTCGTTCATCGGTAACTTTACTTGGAGCTATATTTTTATTCACCACATGATATGTGTTTTTCTTGGAGCGTCATTTTGTTTTTCTTTCTGTTTGAATAATATCCCAAGATATGAAATTCTTAAATGTTAGAGAGTCTTCACATAGTTACATAATTATTCAACTACTCACTGATCTTCACTTATATCTTTCGGAGTAGTTTGTCATTTGCTCTAGTGCTTCACTTATATCTTTTAGAGAACGGCGGTGGTTTTATTTTGTAGAAATTAATGGACTCTCATGCTTCACTTATATTATTTTGAGAGTCTTTTAGAACAACATGGTAATTTGTTTTGGTTATGAATTAGTCCTAATATGATGGGCATCCATGAGGGATATAATTAAAACTTTCATATAAAGTGCATTGAATAATAAGTGAAGTTTGATTCCTTATGATTGTTTTGAGATATGAAGATGGTGATATTTTAGTCATGCTAGTGAGTAGTTGTGAATTTGATAAATACTTGTGTTAAGGTTTGTGAGTCTCGTAGCATGCACGTATGGTGAACCGTTATGTAACGAAGTTGGAGCGTGAGATATTTTTTGATTGTCTTCCTTATGAGTGGCGGTCTGGGACGAGCGATGGTCTTTTCCTACCAATCTATCCCCCTAGGAGCATGCGCGTAGTACTTTGTTTCGATGACTAATAGATTTTTGCAATAAGTATGTGAGTTATTTATGACTAATGTTGAGTCCATGGATTATACGCACTCTCACCTTTCCGCCATTGCTAGACTCTCTAGTACTGCGCAACTTTCGCCGGTACCATAAACCCACCACATATCCTTTCGCAAAACAGCCACCATACCTACCTATCATGGCATTTCCATAGCCATTCCGAGATATATTGTCATGCAACTTTCCATCGTTCCGTTTATAATGAGACGTTCCATAATTGTTCTATTGCTTTGCATGATAATGTAGTTGACATCGTATTTGTGGCAAAGCCACCATTCATAATTCTTTCATACATGTCACTCATGAGTCATTGCACATCCCGATACACCGCCGGAGGCATCCATATAGAGTCATATTTTTTTCTAGTATCGAGTTGTAATTTTTTGAGTTGTAAGTAAATAGAAGTGTGATGATCTTCATTATTAGAGCATTGTCCCATGTGAGGAAACAAAAAAAGGAAAGAAAGGCCAAATAAAAATGAAGAAGAGAAGGCCCAAAAAAAGAAAAAAAGTGGGAAAACAAAAAAATGAGAGAAAAAGAGAGAAGAGGCAATGCTACTATCCTTTTACCACACTTGTGCTTCAAGGTAGCACCATGATCTTCATGATAAGAGTCTCCTATGTTGTCACTTTCATATACTAGTGGGAATTTTTCATTATCGAACTTGGCTTGTATATTCCAACGATGGCTTCCTCAAAATGCCCAAGGTCTTCATGAGCCAGCAAGTTGGATGCACACCCACTTAGTTTTCTTTTTGAGCTTTCATACACTTATAGCTCTAGTGCATCCGTTGCATGGCAATCCCTACTCACTCACATTGATATCTATCGATGGGCATCTTCATAGCCCGTTGATACGCCTAGTTGATGTGAGACTATCTCCCTCTTTTTGTCTTCTCCACAACCACCTTCTATTCCACCTATAGTGCTATGCCCATGGCTCACGCTCATGTATTGCGTGAAAGTTGAAAATGTTTGAGAATGTCAAAAGTATGAAACAATTGCTTGGCTTGTCATCGGGGTTGTGCATGATTGAGTATTTTGTGTGATGAAGATGGAGCACAGCCAGACTATATGATTTAGTAGGGATAAGCTTTCTTTGCCATGTTATTTTGAGAAGACATAATTGCTTTGTTAGTATGCTTGAAGTATTATCGTTCTTATGTCAATATTAAACTTTTCTTTTGAATCTTATGGATCTGAATATTCTTGCCACAATAGAGAAGATCACATTGATAAATATGTTAGGTAGCATTCCACATCAAAAATTATGTTTTTATCATTTACCTACTCGAGGACGAGCAGGAATTAAACTTGGTGATGCTTGATACGTCTCCAACGTATCTATAATTTTTGATTGTTCCATGTTATTATATTATCAATCTTGGATGTTTTATATTCATTTATATGTTATTTTATATGATTTTTGGGACTAACCTATTAACCTAGAGCCCAGTGCCAATTTCTATTTTTTCTTGTTTTTCAATTTTACAGAAAAGGAATACCAAACGGAGTCCAATTGACCTGATGTAACACCCCCAGTGTCATACTACAGTAACCCTCTGTGATTAAGCTAATCATTTTCCAAACAGTGTTTAATCACCTTTGTTCAATATCCCATTTGAAATTCCAGCCAATTCCAATTCAAGTGAAGTTTGAAGTTGCTCAACAGTTGCTGGAAAAATGTTCATCATTTGTCAAAAATTCCATAACAATTATTTGTTAAGGAACACAACATCAATTTTTGTGCAAAGATGAGCATTAGCAATTATAACAACACCAATTCAGCATTTTTAAATGCTATCCTATTTATGAAAAATACCAAATGAATTCTTCTGGTCTCCAAAATATTTGTGGCACTGTGTATAATCAGCAGGGATTTAATGGGACACCTCCCAAATTTTTCCTAAGTGAAATAGTTGACCAAATAATTCCCTTTCTCTCTGTGTTAATAAACAAAAGAAATAACAGAAAACAGAGAAATAGAAAAAGGCCAGATCGCCAGAGGCCTACGGTGCCATTGGGCTCTAGGTCCACAGTGGAGGACCAACCCACCACTGTGTCTCCTTCAACCCCTCACCGTGGACGCTGCTCGTCCGCCCGAGCACGGAGGTAGCACGTGTCGACGATCCCCCGGCTCCCTGTCGTGGTTAAGTACTTCCCCGAGCCCTCTCGTCCTTCCCCGCAACCCTAGCCCCCTCACTCGCTCGCATGCGCCTCGCCTCTCTCTTTTCCCCATCAAGCTCGTCACCATCCTCCGCTCGATCCCGCGGCCACCGTGCCACAAACGCCACTCCGCTGTGTCGTACGTCGTCGCCGCCCTCGACTACATCACCTACGCCTCTCCGTTGAAGCTTGGAGCCACTGCAACGACCTCCCGAGCTCGTCTTCCCCGCACGGCCACCGTCGATCGCCGCCCCGTTTCGCCGCCTCGAGCCTCCCCCGAGCCCACTCTCGCACATCTGCAGGCTCAATGTGAGCCTCTTCTCCCTACTCTCTCTCTCTCTCTCTCTCTCTCTCTCTCTCTCTCTCTCTCTCTCTCTCTCTCTCTTCCGTCGCCGTTTACTCCCTCTAGTCGCCTTCCCCGACGAGGCCCATAGCTCGCCGCCGCCTTAGCTCCTCGTCGGCGCCGTTTCGACAGCTCCAGCTCCGGCCGGCCTCACCACGCGACGCGGCGGGCTCTCCCCGTTCGAACACGCCCGCCTGCGCCCATTTTGGTCGCCGAACGACGGATCCCACACGTCGCCGCCGTCGGATGTCGTCCCGGTCGATGCGCCCATCCCACGGCCATGTCTGGCGCATCCGGCCTCCCACGCAAAGACGCTGCTCCTGCACTTGTCTGCTGGCCTCGCCCGCCATCTGCTCCTCGCCTTCGCCGCTGCTTCCCGCTGGCGCTTCGTCTCCGACGCTGCCATGCCCGCCTCCGCTGCTGCCTGTGGCTGCCGCCCCGACCTGCGCTCTCGCTGCGCCTTGTGCCCTTGCGTCGCCCCACGCCGGGCACAGCCCCGCCTCGCCTCCCCTCGCGTGGTGGGCGCTGGGTGCGCCCCGCGCCCACACGCCCGTAACCCCTCGCCCGTTTAGGCCCCTTGTGCCACTGACAATGGGCCCCGCGGCCCTAGTTGACCAGCTGACTGGGTAGTTGACCCAGGTCAACAGGGCCCCACGGGCCAGCCTCTGATGCACTGCTGGGTGCACTGCACCAGGTGCACCTAGCTTTTTAGTTGAATTCTCGAATTAAAAATAATTCCATAATTTCAGAAATATTTAAATCTTTTAAAATTCATAGAAAATAAACCGTATCTCGGATGAAAATGTTTCCTACATGAAAGTTGCTCAGAAAAATCTAATGAATCCGAATACACGGCCCGTTTACATGTCAGGTGCCTCTAACTAGCTGAAAATGGAACATTCCCCCTCTGGTCATTTGTTTGAAACAGGTCCGGAACCGGGAATACATTCCCGGTTGAATTCCCCCTTCACCTATATCGCGTAGCCATATGTTAGGTCACACCCGGCTCAGCTTATTGCCATGTTATGCTTTGTGATGCTATGTTTGCTTTATATTTACTATTTCTTCCCCCTCTTCTCTCCGATAGACCCCGAGACCGATGTTGCTGTCGGCGTTCTGGGAACGGGGGTCCCCAGACTTGCCTGCCTGCAGCCTGCGGCGTGGCTCAAAGGAGGCCCAGGACAGCCCATCTTCATCAACACAAGCTCAAGACCCTCGCGAGGGGCCAAGCCTCGCGGGGCAAATGACCAGGAGCTTCCTCAGGCACGGCCTCGTCATGTTGGCTCATGAGGAGGCGGAGAGTTCAAGGCAGGGTACCTCACGAGGTGCCCATGACGCAAGCCATGACGACAAGGGCGCCAGTCCGGCGCCAGCCCGCGCAGCGTCCTCCTTTCCTCTTTGGTGCAAAGGGAGCAAGCGCAGGCGAGAGCATCAAGCAAAGGCATCTGTTTCGGTGCAACAAGACCAAGACCAGCCCCAACGGCTAGAAGGAGTCATCGTGGAGCCCAAGCAGGCGTCATCACGAGCCTTTGGCGGCGAGGACCAACTTTAGTCAGATAAGTGTACCCGTTGTTCCCCTTCAAAATGGCCAATTGTTGGCGCCCTTCCCGCTCAATATTTGGGAAGAGGCCCAGGGCCTTCGCCTATAAATAGGAGTAGCCACACTCAGAGTAGAGGGAGAAGAAAACGATCGGCATCCAGAGAAAGACAGAGACCCGATCCTCAAGCTAGAGCGACGGAACACCACCTAGCAGTTCATCACACCCACCAAGAACAGACCCTCGCCCAAGAGGCAATCCACCACACCACAAACTAGAGTAGGGTATTACACCACAACGGTGGCCCGAACTAGTATAGATCTTGCGTCTCTTGTGTTGTTCAGTTTAGTAGTTTAGGTCCCTGCGATTGGCGAGTGCGAGGCGGTGGAGGGTTGGATCTCCGCGCACCCAGTGTTGAACCTCAAGGGTCTGCTGAACCCGAAATCCGACATTTGGCGCGCCAGGTAGGGGTGCGCCGGAATCTGCCTTTCGTCCCCTCGTTCTTCCTCGACCACCGCAACAATGTCTGACGCCCGTCGAGCCCGCGCCGAGCACCGAGCCACCCTCGCCTCCCATGTCGCCCAGACAGCTCCTGTCAGCGGGCGCCCTCGTCGTTCCCCGTCGCCTACCATCAACGCCGCCACCGGCCTGGCGGGGAACGAGCAACAAGCGTCGTCCCAGCACCCGTCCATGAGGCGGGACGGCCGCACCGCCACGCCTTCGCTCACCCCCGCTAGTTCTTCGTCACGCGCGCCCCGCGGGGCCATGGAGGCCCGAGCTGCACTCATCATGGCTAACGAGCTCCTGCGCTACCGCCCCGTCGACGACGTTTATGAAGAATGGCTCGACCGAGTCGTCGAGCTCGTCCGCGCTGCAGGAGGCGACCCCGCGCCGTCCGTCTCGCTGCACCGCACCCGCCCAGCGGGCGATAAACTCCGGGCGCCTCGGCCGCCTCCTCCTCGAGGCGGCGCCACAGCCCCAAAGCGCGCGGCCTGGCTAAACACGTTCCGCCCCAGCGCCCTGCGCGACAAGAGCAAGCTGTCAAGAAGTTCCTCGCCGCAAGAAGCTGCCCGGCGCTCCTGCTCCGGCATGTCAAGACCTCGCTGCGCTGCCCCAGCCAGCGCGCGGGAGGGCCTGCAAGACCAAGCTCTGCCGTCCGAGGCCCCAGCGGCCACGGCGGGCTGCAGCGCCTTCACCTCCGAGCTGCGCAGCGTCGCGTAGCCCGCCAAGTTCAAGCCAGACCTGCCTCCTCGCTCGACGGCACGGCCGACCCTCTTGAGTTCCTCCAGCTCTCTGAGCTGGGCATCGAGGCTGCCAGCGGGATGAAAAGGTCATGGCGAACTGGTTTCCCATGGCGCTCAGGGCGGAGCCCTTTGGCTCTGAATCGGCCCCGAGCACGATCTCTTCCTAGACCGAGATGCGTACCGCTTCGCCGCCAACTTCAGTGTACTCGTGACCGGCCACTGCCGTGGCGACATCGCCGAATCTAGCAGCAGCCGGTGGAAACCCCGCAAAAGTACATCCAGCGCTTCAACAACGCGCCTCAAGATCCCTGGGTAGCGGAGGAGGCCATCATCTCGCCTTCTCCGATGGCGTCTTGCGACGTCAAGATGAAGGAGGAGCTGGCGATGCATGAAGACCTGTGCACCTCCACAGGTTGTTCAACTTGGCGACCAAGTGCGCCCGGGGCTGAGGAGGGCTCTCCCTCCTCGAGCTGCCCGCCGCAGATCCCAAGAGAAGAAGTCAAGGCCAAGGATGTGAAGCCCAAGGGGCTGCCGTACTTTCATGGCGAACCAGACACCAAGCGAGCGTAGATCAGCCCGAGTCCTCCAAGGGCAGCCGATGCTTGTGTGTACCACGACCTCCACACTCACAACACCAATGAATGTCAAGAGCTCCGGGCCGTGCGAAGAAGGGTCGGCGACGCCCGAGAGCAGCGGCCAGGGCTCGGCCGAGGAGGAGGAAGGAATGCAGGGGCTGGGAAGACCGCGGCCCGCGCCAAGGGTGGCGCGACCAACCTCACGAGGACCGCTGGCAAGATCCACCTCGCGAGGGAGGCTGGAGGGATCAGCCTCGCTAGGATCGCCCGCAGGGGAACGCAGGCCTCCCTCCACTGCCGCCGCCGCCAAGGAGAATCGAAGACCGTCATCAGGACGAGGGGATGGGGCTTCTGTGAAGCGCGTGTGATCGCTTTGCATCCCGGGTGGAGCTCAAGCCCAGCCTCTCAGCGCATCTTCAAGCAGTTCGCCCTTGAAGTGAATGCAGTCCTCCCCAAGCTCGAGTCCATCGCCCTCTCGGTGGTCGGCGTGCGCCATCACGTTCAGCTCAGCGGATCAGCTCAAGTCGCGCAGCAACAGCGGAGTTCTCCGATGCTTTGTTCCCCAATCATCGGCAATGTGCTAGTCACCAAGACCCTCATCGACGGCGGAGCATGGCTCAACGTCCCGTCGTGGAAACATTCAACAATCTTCAAGTGCCTTCTGATCGACTTCGACAACCAAGCATTTCTCCGAGTCACCGGCGGCTCCACGGTCCCGATCGGGCAGGTCCGCCTTCTGTCACCTTCGGGCTCGCGACAACTTCTACACGAGCTCATCAACCGGCGTCGCCCACATTCGCCGCCGTACAATGCCATCCTCGGGTACCCAGCGTTGGCCTAATTCATGGCGTAACCCACCATGTCTACAACGTCCTCAAGATGCCGAAGCGGCGGAGTCATCACGGTGCCCCGTGAAGAGAGAGACGCAGTGTGCTCCACTGGCGATCTTTTCGAGCCGCATCATTTGGAAGACCAGACCACAAGCAGCAGGAGGCCTCCGAGGCCGCACCAAGAAGAAGAAGACATCGACCGACCCGGCTCCTCAAGAGGCAGGCCCCTCGGGGCCAGCGCCGGGCCAGGGGAGCCTCCTTCCATCGCATAGGAAGCACGCCCGGCGCCCTTCTCAGGCGGGGCTCGGGGCTCTCCACGGAGGGCCGACCTCGCCAAGGTCTCGAGGCGCTTGGGCTGCACGGGCGTGTTTGAAGCACGTTCCATAGCGGGGAGCAAGACCGGAGGCAGAACCCTCAAGAGTTCGTCGGCAAGGCCATTCAGAGCTCTGAGAGTCAAGGGTCATGAGGGGCAGCCGCCGCCACTCACTGTGGCCCCCATCTAGGCGAGGATGGTGGGTTGCGCGTCTGCATCGACATACCAGGCTCAACCGAGCCGCATCTCAAGCGCCTCGGCCCTCGCGAGTGGGGCGTTGCGGTCCGCCCCACAGCCACGTCGACGCATGCATTATGGCTCGCCAAACGCGGCTGCTGCGCACCAGCGTCTCATGAGGGCCATCCTGGAGGCTCAAGAGGTCAGGCACGCCGCAGCCCTGGCGGAGATGGAGATGGCCCCTAAGGAGCCGCCAGCGCCTCCCGAGCCTCCCGAGGCCCCTGGGACTGGGGGCTCATGAGGATCGGCTCCCGCAGCCCACCGAGTCTGCTACACCAACACCCCTTCATCCCCAACATCACCAGTGACATCTTTAAGTTTTATTTCCGGTGGGGCGCCTTGAGGCCGCATTATTCCCGTGCCAGCGTGGGTCCGTCCTGCGGCATGTATCCCTTTTATTTCATGTCGTTAGCCTATCCTGTTGGGGGCGCCCCTCGGGCTGCATCATCCCCAAGCCGCTCGGGCCAGTCCCAGCGGCATGTATCCTTCCTACTTTTTCCTTAGGATTATGCTCTCGCTCCACCATGCTTGTTATTTGGTGCCTTTTCCCGGGTGGCGGAATCTTGCATGTTAAAGGTGGGGTGCCTGAGCATCGCGACTCAGGGCTCCTACCGGCTCTCCGGCCCTCACCCTCTGGTCTTGTCCATTGAATCGCGACACAGCTTGCCAAACGACGGTGAGTCCAGCCCGAGAGCCGGGACCGAGGGCGTGGGAGTTTCGTCATCTAACCCATCTTGCGTTAAAGGGGGTGCACGAGCATCGCGACTCAAGGCTCCTACCGGCTCTCGCCCTCACCCTCTGGTCTTGTCCATGGCATCGCGACTGGCTTGCTTGCCGACGGCCGAGACCAGCCCGAGAGCGGGACCGGGACGCAGAGAGTTGCGTCATCTAACACAACTTATGCGTTAAAGGGGGTGCTCGAGCATCGCGACTCAAGGCTCCTACCGGCTCTCCGGCCCTCACCCTCTGGTCTTACCCATGGCATCGCGACACAGGCTTGCCAACTGACGGCTGAGACCAGCCCGAGAGCTGGGACCCGAAGACGTGAAACACCGCATCCGGCCAAATTTGCAGGAACACACTCAAGATAAGGCCCGAGCCAGGCGCAACCCGCCTTGAGGTAGGGCCCGTGAGTCCCGCTACTGGCTCACGGGTGCCCAGATCACCTCGTCCGGCCCTACCGTGCCAGCCACGCGTCGGTGGGGCTGTATACGCCCAGGGCTCCTCCCGGAGGGGATCCCCCCACGTTCGGTGGAAGCACCATGCTCCTTGTTGGTGGCGACACTGCCGAGGAGCGGCTATGCCCGACGCATCTTGAGCGCTATGCTCCACGCTGGTGATAAACAAGCGAGGTGGCCTCGGGTCGCATCAACCTCGGGGAGCCCAGAGCTCGGTGTCCGGCCTCGTCGCAACGCCCCTCGGGGGCGCCCGCGAGGGAGGCTGGGCATGGGGGCTGCGCTGGGTCATGCCAGACGCGACGCCACCCAGCCAGCCCTCGGGCCTGGTTCGTCGCCGCCACTCCCGGCGGAGCCAAGGTGCGAATGCCGTTTGAGCGTCAAGGGGCTCTGAGCATCGCGACTCGAGAGCCTAATCGGTCACGTAGCCCCTCACCCCTTAGTTACGAAAGGCTAACGGCGGTTGAGGTATCTGTGCGGGCCGGGCTCTGCAGACGTAGAACGGTGGATCCGCCCGCGTCTCACCTCCCTACTTGTTGTTCGTGCGCCAAGGGGGACTCCTGAGCATCGCGACTCAGGAGCCTAACTTGTCACGTAGCCTCTCACTCCTTGGTCCCGTCCTGGTTTCCGGTCGGGGCTAACGGCGGCTGAGGTATGCGCGGGGCCGGGCTCTACCGGCGTAGAACATAAGCAAGTAGGAGGCACAAATTTCAAGGAATTCAAAAGCAAATATTACAGTCCACACTGTTATCGCAATACCAAACGCAAGTTTAAACGCCTCCTCGAGGCATGATACATGTGCAGGAATTAAAAGCAAGGCAGGAGCCTGGCGGAGTCACTTGTCGGCGGTGGAGCAGCGGAGTGGGCTCGCCTCGTGAAGCAGCAGGGCAGTGGCGCCTCGCTTGGCTTTGTGCTGAAGGCCCGAACTTCCCCACAGAGCCTCCGCGACCCTTCACAGCCTCGCGCGGGCTACATGCATGCTCGCCGCTGCTGGCTCCAAAGAGCTGTCCATGTCGACGCTGGGATCGCGAAGATAGATGTGGGTGAGGATCCGTCGGTATCCACGGAAGACAAGACCGCGCGCCTCGGCCTCACCGTGGGGCCAAGACCAAGGAGACATCTTCAAGAGCGCGAACCAGAAGGAAGCAGCTTGGTGGGGCCCGTCCTCTGCGGGCGATGGGCTCTCGAGCCGCTATCATAAAGCTCCCTCGGCAAGCGCGAGCCTTCACCTCCATATTCATGAAGGCCACGCGATCTTGGCAGAACCCGCGCTGGTCGTCCAACTCGACCTTCCTCGCCTCCGGCCCTGCTCCAACAGCACCTAGGCGGTCACGGCGCTTCTTCACTTGGCCTCCCGGTCCTTGACGGCCGCCTCGCGAGCCTTCACGCTTTCCTCCTGCTCCTGGCGGAGGCGGGCCTCCTCGGCGAGTTGGTTCTGCAGGTCCTTCAGCTCGCCCTCCAGCGTCTCACAACGACCTTGGATGTTGGCTGCCTCCCCCAGGGCAGCGTCGCGGGCAATCTTCGCCTCACGAACAGCCTGCTTCTCCTCGTCACAAGCCGTCGAGGCCTGGACTGGGCAGCCCGAATCGAAGCGTCGGAGCGAATCCAGCCAGAGGCCAGCTCCAAGCGCCTGGCCACCAAGCGAGGGTCGGCGCCCAGAAGATCCTGCCGCAGCCGGTCCAATTCAGCAGCAAAGACGATCCAGATGTGGGAGGAGTCGGAGAGACAACAGTTGGTGGAGTAGGAGGAGAAGGCGGCTGTGTGACCATCATGCCCGAGGCGGAACCCGGCGCCACCAACAAAGTGGAGGCAGCACCAAGCAAGGGCACCTCGGGAGTCGCCTGGGCCAAGGGGGCTGAGCTCGCCCCAGCGGGCTCAGCCAGGCCTCGCGAGGACGCCCGGGCAGGATAGGCCTGGGCGTCAGGATCATCCTCTTTTTCGGGCAGAGGCACCGCCACGGATGGGGCCTCAGGAGCCCCCTTCAGCTTCTTCGCCGCGGGAGCTAGCCTGGCCGAAGAACATGGACATTAGAACTAGTCGACAGAGCAATAATCAAGACGGGAAGCAGGCACTTACAGGTCGTCGCTGGTGGACTCGAGCAGCCTCCGGCCATACTTGAAGCCCGAGAGCGGCTGCAGGGATCAGCTTCAAGGGGACCAGAAGCAGGAGGCGCGTCTGCGGATCGCCCCGGGGCTGGGGCGGACCCGCGGGGGACCAGCCCAGTCCGGTCCTTCTTCGGGATCGGGGGCAAGCTTCTGCCTCCCCGCTCATCCTCATCCTCATCGTCGTCACTCTCGGGGAGGCGGAGAACGCGGGGCCTGCGCCGCAGGGGAGGAGCCCTTGACTCTTCCCCCGAATCAACCCTCTCTCCTGGCTCCCTTTCCTCCACCTCTTCGCTGGAGTCGGAAGAGGACACGTCCACCAGATCCTCCGGAGCCTCCACAGGCACGGGCCCGTCCCCATTGAAGGCGGGCATGGGCCCCACTACCGCCCCCAATCTCGCGAAGGAACAAGGCGCTGGGCGCCCTCAGCCTCGCCACGTCGCCCCAACCAAGGATGGAGGACCGTCGCCAGATCCTCGCTGGCGGGACCACGAGGCTCGAGTGAGGCCTCCACATCGAAGCGCATCTTGGCGGCGGCGCCCGATTGGTTGTCAGGACCCCAATTACAAGTCACATCGATCTAGCCGGTAACACCTCATATCACTTTGCGGCCTCACGCACGGTAGTCCCACGGGTGTCGCCTTACCATGGCCCGGACCGTTTATGCTTTTGGCTCACGTATATGATAGTGTCGCTAGCATCCATATGACAAAGAACCCGGCCGACATGGCTAGTCATGAACCCAAAGCGCGCTAACCCATGGGGACAGGCATACATGAATCACATCGAGCATGTCGGTCATCAACGTATGAATTCGGGCTGTAGCACTGGCTAACAGATTTCGGTATCCCGGTCTGTAGCGGGCTAGGCAGACTCGAATATCACCGCATGACATTTCCCGAAGGACGGACATAGGAACGGCGTGAAACACATGCCGCCAGTCAAGTGTCCAAGCGGTAGTCTGGGCTAGCAGGACTCGGTGAACCGGGCTGTAGCGGACTACTATCGCTCAGAAGCACGAGACTACATTTCCCCATATGTGAGGCTGCCAAGGATAAACAACTAGTTTGTCGGATCCCACACATACCAAGCATTTCAAACATACACACAATATGCTCAATATGTGTAAATACAACATGGCATCACAACATAACTCTACGACTCAAATATTTATTCATTAGGCTCCGAGGAGCGAGATATTACAAACATGGGTCTCATGACCCAACAATCAAAGCATACAAGCCAAACACATGCGGAAGCTTAACATGTCTGAGTAAAGACAACTATAAATGAAAAAGGCTGAGAAGCCTGATTATTTAACAGATCCTGACGAGGGCACAAGATCGTAGCTGAGGTAACAAGCTAAACGTCGAAGTCCACGTGGAACTACTAGCGAGACTGACATCTCTCTGCAAAACATAAAATAAGCAAACGTGAGTACAATTGTACTCAGCAAGACTTACATCAGAACTAACTACATATGCTTCATTATCAAAAGGGGGTGGTGGAGTTTGACTGCAGCAAGCCAGCTTTGACTCGGTGGCTATCCTGAACTACGATTGCAAGTAACTCTTTTGAGGTGGCGCACACGAGTCCACATATTCACCATATCAAAACACCACTATGGATCCGCTCCCGTTTCCCTACGAGAACGCCATCCGTAGTACTCACGCTTATCTTGCGCATTTTAGAGTATCCACTTTCACTTGTCTATGAACTGTTATAGGCAACCCAGAAGTCCTTTTCCGCGGACACGGCTATTCGAATAGATCATATTAACCCTGCAGGGGTGTACTTCTTCACACACGCTCTCACCACTTACCGCCGTTTACACGACATGTACTCGGCAACCTTCAAGCGGAAGCCCAACGTGGGTGTCAGCCACAGCCTACCTAAACACTCAAGTTCCTAGTCCAGGTTTATCGCCTATTCAGGTTCCATCCACAGGGAGTCCGGCCGAGGTTTCCCATACAGCCCCGAACGATGTGTGCAGGGTTCCCGAGATACCAAACGGGCACTTTCGGTACACGACCACGTGTATCTACCGCATCATAGCCCACCCCTAGGGTCAGCGCTACGCACGGCCTCCAACACATATCCTACAAACACCAGAAACTAGTTGCAACTCCTGGACAGAGAACAAGGGTGGTTAAGAAGCCGAGAGGGTCCATTCGTTTCGGGCCCAATGCGTGGTAGTAGATGTTTCATGGATCACAAACACAGAACTCAGTTCCTGAGGACGGCTGCAATGAGACAACCCACCATGTACTCCTACATGGCCTCTCACCGCTACCTTTACCAAATCGTGTTCACACACTTAGCTCACACACAGTAGGACATGTTCACACACCATTCCAATTCATTCCCGATGAATCAGACCTGACTCAACTCTAAGCAATAGCAGGCATGACAAACAAGCATGAATGAGTAGGCACAACAGGGCTCAAACAACTCCTACTCATGCTAGTGGGTTTCATCTAATTACTGTGGAATGACAGGTCATGCAGAGGATAAAGGGGTTCAGCTACCACAGCAAGTAACACATGAGTCGTTGTTGTCCTAATGCAGTAAAATAGAGCAGGAGCGAGAGAGTGGGATTATATCGGAATGAACAAGGGGGTTTTGCTTGCCTGGCACTTCTGAAGATAATATAGTTCTTCATCGGTGTCATCGAACAATCGTCGGAACGTCGTCTACCGAGAGGGGACAATTACCGGCAAACAAGAAAGAACACAATCAATGCGATGCAACAATATGATGCATGATAATGACATGGCAATATGCTGGTGTTTTGAGCTAATGCAGCTGTAAGCCAAGTTAATTGAAGTGGAATTCAAACAAGGTTAAACTCCAACTCCAAATGCTAGTTCATAAATTACCCTAATCATGATTCATCCTATTCAGTGAGGTTAACTTGTTCAATCATGCATGATCATGGCATAAACAGATTCTTCATATTTTTCTGATCATTTTTCATATATAAATTATTTCAATCTGAGCTACGGTTGAATTACTATGAATTTTAGAAGTTTTAGAATATTTTCTGAAATTTCCTGAGTTATAATAAATTCAGAAAAGGTATTATTGCGTCAGCCTGACGTCAGTGTGACGTCAGCGGGTCAACAGGACACGGTCCGGGTCAACCCTGACAGTGGGTCCCGCGTGTCAGTGTAATTAGTTTAACTAATTCAATTAGTACTAATCCTAATTAACTAACAGGGCTGGGCCCCACCTGTCATTGACCCAGGAGAGTCAACCAGGGCCCACCCGTGGTCAAAGTCAAAGTCGGCTGCACCGGCGTTTAGCCGCCGGCGAGCCCGACGCGGCGACGGAAGTGTTTTTGGCCGTTCCGGTGACCAAATGGGTCGCGGAGGGCATCTAGGTGGAGCTGGGAACGAGCCGCACCTTTTGGTGGAGTTAGTTGGGGTCGGGGTGGCCGGAATCGGCGCCGGCGACGAGGTTGGCGGCTGCCGGAGTTCGGACGAACTTGGGGTCGTTGCTAGGAGGCACGGCAGGAGGTGCGGAGGGGTGCTACGGAGTCCTGCGGACTCACTGAATATGAAGGTAGGCTCGAATGCGTCGTGGGTGCGCTCTAGCTACGGCGGCGCCATGGCCTACGGCGGAAAGCTCTTGGGTCCGGCGGAATCAACGGCGAGAGAGGGAAATAGAGCACGGGGAGAGAGGGGTTCGGCGGAGGAGCTCACGGCGAGGTCGATGAGTAGCTCAGCGGGCTCGGGGGAGGCCGGTCGGCGTCGAAGCACCTCCGGCGATCTCGGTTGCCCGAGGTAGAAGACGACCGCGGAGACGTCGTTTGGGGGCATCCGGTGCCGCGTGGCTCGGCGGAGAGGTTCAGGGTGGCGAGGCGGAGCTCGTGGGCGGGATGGCTGGCCGTGGGGAGGTCGGTGGCCACGACGAACGGCGACGGTGGCGACGGGGCCGCTCGGGTGCGTGCGAGTGAGAGAGCAGAGGAGGGGAGAGGCCACGGGTGAGGGAGAGAGGGGTCAGGGGGTGCGTGGCGCTCGGGGGATGCGTCCAGAGCGTCGGGTGGGAAGGGGAGCGGCAAGCAGGAGGTGGCGCTGGCGAAGCGCCGGGCACGACTGCATCCGATCAAGGGGAGGAAGAAGACCTCCCGCCTGGTGGGCTGGGCGGGCCGATGGGCTGCCTGTGAGCGCCGTAAGTGGCTGGGCTTCTCTTTTTATTTCCATTTTCTATTTTCTGTAATTATGTTTGGCTTTAATAAAAATGCTAGGGCATTTCCAAAAATCATGAAACTGGTCAATGTCACTGTTTGGAATAATTCCAACAACAAACATTTCAGTTTGTGATTATTTGAACATTTAAACTATTTATTAGCATTAAATGCCCAAATGCAAATACTATATGATTTAATTCAAAAATCCAAATGTCATGGAAAAATGTGCAACATCTCTGGTTACTGTTTGCAGCATTTTTCAAAAATGGTGAACATTTTTGAAGGCCATTTGGGTTCATTGAAAAATATTTTTATTTTGATCCTAAATGCATTTCATTTAGTGCCAGGGTTTGTCATCCCCATTTCAAATTTCATGAAAATTAAACATGATGCATGGATGCATTGCCACTAGTTACAAGCAAGCTCTAGGGCTGTGACAACTCACCCCCACTAAACAAGAATCTCGCCCCGAGATTCAAGACGTGAGGTAAGAGGAAAGGGGGAGTCACAAAACTATCACAATCTTCATGATCCATTTGCCCTTCTCGAAGATGTTGATTCATTTCATCATCTTGGTCTTGACGTCTTTGCTTTCGAGATCTTCACTCGACACGACAACAGAAAGAAGGGGGAAACCCTACAGGATTAAATCTTCTTGAAGGTCGAGCAACTCAAGATCAGTTCATGGAGTGACGTAAGAACAACTCTTGAGTTGAGACACCAAACACACACTAGGAATGATGGTAAAGAAATGGATGACGAAGGTTCAATTTGGTAGGCAACCATTCCACGCTTAAGTAAAATGGTCAATGGTTTCAAAGTAACAAGGAGATGATTGCCTTGATTCCATAACGGGACACCTTAGGAAAGGTCACTCGTTGGACTGTTCCCTTAAGTGGCAAAAAGAATTACTTTTGATCCATAGATCTTTGGAACTCTTCATACCAGCTTAAGGCAATCACCATCGATCGTTTGGCGGAGTTCAACGGAATGGCATAACCAGATTTGAATGGATGATGTGGACTACCTGGTTGAAGACAACGCAAGGAATGATTTTTCTTGCGCGTGCTCTCAAGAACTTGATCATTTCCATATTCATCAAGGTTTTACCAACATCCGTGTCAAGGATCCTGGCAACACAACATACTACCATGATGAATAGTGGTGGACGATGCAGATGCAAAGGAAGGTAACACCTTCTCAGATTTTACCTTAGCGGAGCCAAGGAAGTAAAATCTGGATGATCGACCGAGAGACATTTAGCACTCCGCTTCTAATGCTCTCCTTGATGTGCTAGCGTAACCCATTTACATGGTTTGGTATCTAGAACATCAAGTAAAAGGGTCGGACTTCGGGAGCACAAAAGAAAACCCATAAGGAACAACTAAGGAGTAAATCCTACGAAGTCCTTATGGGAGGTGGCCAACTTCCTCAAACAAGATACTGCAATAATAGGTCTTCCGGTTGGGTGTGTTGGCCAACATCCACTTTACCGGGTTACAAAGAGACCAATATTATAGTTCTTGAGAAATATTCCAACCATCATATCTGCCTGAGACTCAGATCTGGTTGGTGTCAGGATAATCCACTAATCGGGTCTGAAAGAAAATGAAAGTTTGCAACACAAATCGATTTAGAAGATGTTGCAGATTCTCGGAATGAACTACAATAGCAAGATCCAAAACATGAGCGGTTCTACGCTACTAACATGTGAACATGTTGTCCAAAACAAGAATGACCACATAGTAGTCTTATCATAAACACTACCGAAGTTCGTGGGGAACCACTAACGAGGATATCAAGTCCCTACATAAGTCCGGATTAGCTCTTATGAAGGAACTCCTTCTCCTTGAACAAATCAATCAGTGGCTTGGTGTGCTAGGAACACATGTAGAGGGAAGGTTGCAAGTCTCCTAACCACGAATACTTCGCGACGTATGCATGACCGATTTGGGATGATTCCCAAGAAGCAACATTTACTTTCTCGAATCCACGGCGCAACTTGCATCGATGCACATGAATTAGAGGAAGTCACTATTTTCATCCAAACATATGCTTCATGAACGAAACACGAAGAAATGCTTACACAAGTTTCCAATACTAGGTTGATGTTCAACATGATTCATGGGGGAGACAAAATACTGCTGATGGGCTCAACAATAACTCATCGGAATTTCCATATCACTGGACTTCCACCATCATGTGAACACGGTGATAGCATTGGTCAGACCAAAAGATATAATGGTGTATGCCCGAGGGATCAACCATGAGTAAGACAACATTACGAGCATCGTTGGTATTGATTTGATTTGACGATAGCCCACACTCAAATCAAAGGATTGATAAGACAATAGGTCCAGCAAATGATCACAGGGACCAATCGATGAAGATATCATCTTTCTTCAACACACACTACACAAGAATATCCCTTAGGAACGAACTAAGTTAGGCAAGCTTTTATCTTCCAACTCTCCAAGTTGTTGTCTAGCTTAACCAACTAGCTCAGGGATATCCAACACAGATTCTTGGAGAAAGGGTGGTTCACAGGAAACCAACTTGATCACGAGCTCAACATAACAGTCAGGAAACAACCCGGTAACACTTCCAAGAAAATATTTGGAAAGTCACGAACCACCGGTATGTTACTAAGCTCGAGAACAATCTTGCTTTTGAGGGCAAGACGATATGATCAAATGAGTGAGGACTTGACAAGATCCTAACTCATCAATCGAAGTGTGCACCAGAAATAAGGACTAGGTAGCACGATCAATCTTAGGATGATGATTGAATAACCAACACGCTAAGAATGAGGATATTGTCCATTAGCTACCATGCAACGAGTTGCTAGGAGTATTGATTTCACACATCACAATTCACTTGTCGGCATTCCGGTTACAACAACACGAGGACTGTCGGTGTCAAAAACGGCGGATCTCGGGTAGGGGGTCCTCAACTGTGCGTCGGCGGATGGTAACAGGAGACAAGGGACACGATGTTTTACCCAGGTTCGGGCCCTCTTGATGGAGGTAAAACCCTACGTCCTGCTTGATCGATATTGATATTGTGGATGTTTACAAGAGTGGATCTACCACGAGATCAAGGAGGCTAAACCCTAGAAGCTAGCCTATGGTATGATTGTTGTATATTGTATGTCGACTAGCCTGGCCCTGGTTTATATAATGCACCAGAGGCCTAGGATAACAAGAGTCCTAGCCGAATACGCCGGTGGGGGAGGAGTCCTTGTCTTGATCGCCAAGTCTGGTGGAATCTTCCTTGTATGCGGCAACTGTCCGGACTGGCCCATGAGTATGCGGCCCTGGGGGTCCTCGGCCCAATCTAACCGATTGGGGGACGACGTGGTGAGTACCCCCTAGTCCAGGACACCGTCAGTAGCCCCCTGAACCGGTCTTCAAGTTTAGGGACGCTTCTCGATTCTTCCGAACTGTTCTTCATCTTCGGTTGCCGGTCTTGAAAACTGGTTCAACAAATCTTCTCATCTTCGAAGGATCGCCGAAATGCATTCGACGAGTTTACACGTCGGGTATCCAAGGAGCCCTTTTAAGTTTACGGCCTTTATCAATGCCTTGTTATTTTTATGCCACACCTCGGGTTTGAAGTTATTCCCGGGAGGCAGTGTCCTCTTGTGTCCGAGCTCTAACGCCGGACTACATTCGAGGTATCTTTTGCAGCCGAGCACCAACGACGGACTGCTTCCCAGCTCTATCGTCGGACTATGTATCCGAGCTCCAACGCCGGACGGTATCCGAGCTCCAACGCCGGACTATGTATCCGAGCTCCAACGCCGGACTGTATCCGAGGTGTCGTAAATCACCTTGGCACAAAGAAGTTTGAAGGAGTTTAGCCGAGCTTAATGCCGGAAATGCCCTCTATGGAGCCAGCCACGCGTCCGAGCTTTATGCCGGACTGGTTCCGAGGTGGTGCACCACCCCGAATGTGGGCTGATTTTTGTCAATATTTTTGGTTGGTGCAATTTATTCTCTGCCGAGATACATAGCCAGTAGCCCTCAAGGTGGGTATCGGTCTAAAACCCGAGATGCACCTGAAGGATGACGAAAGACCGCTGATCCCAAAGAGTCACCGAGACTCAAAGTTGATTTGCAAAATCGGTCCGAGGATCAAGTCCTAGCTCGGCGTAATACTTCGACACAAAAGCGGCGTGCTCAGTCCTCAAGACTCAGGTTGGGTGCGGCCGACCAACCCGAGGATCAAAATCTCCTCGAGACTCAGACATACACTTAAAATTTTCTGCATTGATAGGCAATGTAGTAGCCCCGAGACACGGGTCGGGTGGCAATACCAGATCGGGGATCGATGTGCCCTTTAATATTTGTAAATAATAAGCCCGAAGCCCAAGAGCCCCGAGCCTTAATGCGGGCACGGTGGTCAATTAAGGATCAATATCCATAGTAAAATCACAAATTATGTGTAATGACTCAATGTATCCAAGTACTTTATGTCATTAATGCTCGGATCCGCGTTGTACAAAACTTTGTTGACCGAAAGCATCGGCTTCCACCTCCTCGCCCAATAGCCGAGGAGTGTTTGTCCTACTTTATAAAGCCTTTATGAGGGCAAAGATTTACAACAAACAAGGCAATCTGGCCATACGGTTTTATAAACAAAGGTATGCGGAGAGACATGTTATATTACCGTGGTAATGTAAGAAATGTCTTCCAGAAAATAGTCCCGCTTATCGGTTCCTTTCTTTGGGTTGTCATGCTAAGCAGGATCATGAAACCTCTGCTCCAATGTAAGAGGAAAATATCGAGGATTTAGATTGGGAGGCCAGTTAATAGCCCTCGATAGTGTTCGCCGACAGTCGAGGTCAAGCCGGAAACACTTCGGCCAATGAATGGCCCGTCATTTAATATAGTCATCGGATCGTTGACCAGCTTACACCTATTGTGATAGTCAGTTTCGCTTTCCCATCGAGGTGCTTGACCATGCGAGCTGGAAGCACAATCGCAGGGTTCTCCTTTGCACACCTAGCCGAACAAAGCGGAACGTAGGAGGCAAGCGGGAGCCGCAACCCAACTATTGACCAAAGACACAATTCAAACGATGCATATATAGCAATATCCGAGAATGTTTTTGCCGAATCTCAAAAGTGTCCGGCGTTGCATGAGACTTGTGCTGAAAACACACAAATAGTTTAAAATTGCCATGGGCTCGAAAAGCCAAAAACTTATTCAAAAGATTAATGTCCAACTAGATCAAGTGTTCGGTGCCAATCCAAAATTGGACTTTAGAAAAAAAGGTGCTTCATCGGTGCTTTAACATGACACATCCTATCTCAAAACTTCAAGCTGGTCAGCCTACGGCTTTTTGAGAGAAATTAGGCTCCCGACTAGTGACCGTACACTTGTGTCAAGGAGTGATAAATAATAATAAAACTTTGCAACGACTAAGAAGAAAAACACTTATCATAAAACGGCTCATATAAATTTAAGAGCCCCCAAGTGACTTGGGTAAAAGTTGATAATGTAAGGTGACATGTAGAATGCCTTCTAGCCGGATTGTAGATCGCTTGTCGAAGCGGACCTTTTCGCTTCAACCTCTGGACCCAATAGTCCGGAGTGTGTCCGAATACCTCGCGGTTATAAAAATCGGGCATGCGTGGAGACCAAGCGTAGGGGTCATTAGTGCTTTATCGATAAAGTGCCCAAGTAGTTATGTTATATTACATGGTTAGTAAGAAACATCTTCCAGGAGAATAGTTCCGTTAGGGTTCCTTTCTCGGAGGCATGCCCTAGAGTGCATGTCCGGACTGCGAAAAGAGCAGAAAAACATCTGGGGCAGGTAAATAAATGGGTAAGAAATCATCTTTTAGTTCACCGACCGAGTATTCCCTTAAGAACGCTAGCTTTCGCTTCACCCACCGAGGTACACATCCGCTGACCCGCAAGAATAATCGCAGAGGTGCTCCTTTACCACCTAGCCGAACAATCGGGAACGTAGGGGTAAGCACAGGAGCCAGCAACCCAGATTGGCCAAAACTTAAGTCATATCGATGCATATAATGGTGAATAAAAGGTACATGCGGAAGTGTGACACATGTGTTGGGCATAAAGCCCAATTAATAAGCTTCATAAAGAAGCCCTCAGTATAATGAGCGCGGGTAGCGCGTCAAAAGTAACAAAGTTTCGACGAGGAAGATTTTTACAAGCAACTTTTTCCGAGAAAGTATAATGCTTGGTCGAACCGAACACAAGTTAGAAATTTTAAAACTTTGAGCATGAAGGCAACTTAGCTGGTTAATGTGTTCGGTATTGACGATGCGGTCCGAGCTTGATGCGGACAAGGTTCCATCCCCAAGCCGTCCCGAGGTGGCGGAGCAGAGCTCGCACCGTGAAGTAGTGACATAGCATGGTCAATGCAGGACGGCAGAGTGATGCCAAATCCTGGCATGGGGTAATGAAGTGTTGACGAAGCCCCTGTCCACCGAGGTGACGCTAAAGGATATAGTCCGCTGGATCATTTTCCTGTGCACAAAAAATAGTGCAGGCTGGGGATAATAGAAATAATAGGAATTAAAAAAAATTGCATAATAAATAATTTATGCAAAGTGACTAGTAAAAGAAATATGGCCTGGCGCCAGAGTTGATGTCGATGCAGGTCGTCATGTAATGCAATAAAGGCGTGGCAAAGCTCGGATTCACGGGTCGGTCCGAAGTTCGGATGCGGCGTCACGAACTGTGTACGAAACTGATCGAACCATCATGCGACCGCCGATAATGCGCCACCATTTGATAGACCTGTGTACATATGCAGGACTAACCAGAGTAATAATTCCTTGGGAAAATTTAACCCAAACGAGCAAAAAGAAATACTAGGATTAATAGCACCTGGTTTATTTGTTGTAGCAATCCGAAGGAAGGTGATTCCCATTGGGACTCGATCCGCTACCCATGTCTGGTCGGCTAGTGACGCCAAGTGTCCGGAGTAGGTTGATGAAGAGATGGCGAAGCCCCGGTCCAGCCGAGATGTCGAAGTAGGTCGGCGTGATGGACACCAGCTTGAAGAAGCAATAGTGCGCCCCGCCGATGTAGGTCGTGACATGGTCGATGCCGCTTGATGAAGCGACCGTCGGCGGCGATGCCGGTATGCCCTCCGTGTAATCCATGGGGCGGCGATGTTGGTGATGATTTATCCTTCGCGACGCCGACTCTTGTTCGGCTTGCCAAGATGATGATCCAAGAAGTTGAGCTTGGCTCAAGAAAGTGACGACGGTTCAGCGCAGGTCGGCCGCGTGGAGCAATATTGCGGACTGGTTTGACACCAGCAATGATGTTGAAGATCATGTTCAAAAGATCTTAAGGTTAGTGGGATGTGTTTGGGAACACTACACAATATCCCATACAAAACTTCCTTCAAAAGGATGTCTGAAATCCCGTTCATAAAAAGATGAATTCGGTCGGATTCGCTCGCGCAGAAAACAGATCCGAAAAGTCATGCACTAATCGGAAGGTTCCGGAGTTCTGACGGTCGGATCGAGCTGAAATTTGGAGGGGTGGTAGATATAGGAATTCCGCAGCCGATCAACGGTTGGATCTTCCAAAGGACGTCCGAGATAGAAGCTGGACACCACGCCCTAAACTCGTCCAGATTCCCGTCCAGATTTGACAGGCTCCGGTATATCGTGGATTGCGAGAGATTCCTCCATCGAATTCGGCGAAATTTTCCAGGGTTGTTGTAGACTCAATTCCGCACAATTCCACCAAAGCGATCGTCAAAGCGATACTCGAGGAGGTGGTGGCAGCAGATACGAAGTTCGCTGTCCGTAAAAACAGCACGGTCGCTGAGGGCAATGTTGACGTTGAGCCCCGAGCTCCATGGATGATTCCTCCGTGATCTCGATAGAGATCGGAGTTGATGTTTGATGAAGGCCTCGTCCGAACATGGTGATCCGAACACGGGCGCAATTTTGGTTGAACCAAGGTGACCAATGAGCTGGTGACGAAGGTGCCAAGTCGCAGCTTGATCTGCAGCGAGCCATCGATCCTTTTGTCGATCACACAGCGGAACTCTCAATGAAAGCACCAATGTCGTTGTCAAAACCGGCGGATCTCGGTAGGGGTCCCGAACTGTGCGCCTAGGCGGATGGTAACAGGAGACAAGGGACACGATGTTTTACCCAGGTTCGGGCCTCTTGATGGAGGTAAAACCCTACGCCTTGCTTGATTGATATTGATATTGTGGATGTTTACAAGAGTGGATCTACCACGAGATCAAGGAGGCTAAACCCTAGAAGCTAGCCTATGGTATGATTGTTGTATATTGTATATATGTCGACTAGCCTGGCCCTGGTTTATATAATGCACCAGAGGCCTAGGATAACAAGAGTCCTAGCCGAATCGCCGTGGGGAGGAGTCCTTGTCTTGATCACCAAGTCTTGTGGAATCTTCCTTGTATGTGGCAACTGTCCGGACTGGCCCATGAGTATGCGGCCCTGGGGGTCCTCGGCCCAATCTAACCGATTGGGGGACGACGTGGTGAGTACCCCCTAGTCCAGGACACCGTCAAGGACCGAGGAATGAATGATGATGGTGAGAAGTATCACTGCATCAAGAGTTCATAAGAGAAGGTGCAATTCTCATGACATTCTTGACATAAAGATGGTAACACTCCAGGTGGAACAGAATCAAAAGCTGGATTGGCATTTGATTTGCAGAATACAACTACTTTGACCACTCCAAGAAATGGAGAAGGTGCTGGAGTTTGTTTCTCCTAGTCATTCCAAGATAGAATGGCTTGACGGACCACAAGAGTAAAAGGCATCGATAAACGAATGCACGCATACCCTTGACTATCAATTGACAGGCGGGGGTCAGAATACAACTAAGGAGGAGCAACTCGAGGAGCATATAACTTTCTGAGTTGTGGATGCATAGGTTAGTATGTCGAATCAAGTTCAACAGGTTTCTTCCGGATAACCCATGCAGAAAGGTAGAACTGGCAGATTCACAATTATGAGCGGAGATCTCCTCAAGAGTACTCTGATTGTGATCCTTTAGTTCAGCGAGGAACTTATGCCATAACTAGTTCATGGTATGTGGAAGAAGGATATACCACGGACCTCGAGGACTAATGCAAAGGTTACTAATATCCTAAAGGAACTAGCAAATACTAGCAACATGAGATAGGGTGAATCTCGGGTTCAAGAACCCAGGAATAGAATACCTACTAACTAATAACATCACGGGATGCTTTCAAGAATAATGGCCAGAATCATCACACCGGGGATACAAAAGCATTACTAAATTGCTAGGTGACTTCCTAAACACCTAGGGTCATAATAATAGCTCTAACATCTATGCCGAGGCAACGAAGTACCTCAACTTACCGATTAGTGTGCTTATTCTGACCAAAAAGGACATCGGGAACAGAAGGAAAGGATTTGCAAATGCATCAGACTATTTAGAGACCTTTGATGACTCGGACAGCATAACGGCTGTAAATGCTCAAAAAGATTTGAGACATCCTGCAAAAAAATGGTGGCATAACCACTCAACATCACAATATCAAGGTTCCGAGATCAACAATTATCATACAGAAATAGTAGGAACTGAACTGGGCTTAAAACCAACAATCTTAAAGGTCTATGGATTAGTAACACGTCATCCTGATAGATAGATGAGAAGCCTAGTTCTTAAACCCCGTAGAAGAGAAGAGGATGACTCAGATCAGAGGGCCGTGAGGTATAAGGAGTAAAAAGAGCCTTACGTTCCCTTCAACAATCAATTCCTTACATAACTAAAGCATTTCTAGACTCAACTTCACCAGCTTTGGCTTGGTAATCCCACAGCAGTCGACTCGATACTAACGCTGTCAGACCCGATTCCAAGTCACATCGATCTAGCCGGTAACACCTCATATCACTTTGCGCCTCACGCACGGTAGTCCCACGGTGTCGCCTTACCATGGCCCGGACCGCTTTGCGCTTTTGGCTCACGATATGATAGTGTCGCTAGCATCCATATGACAAAGAACCCGGCCGACATGGCTAGTCGTGAACCCAAAGCGGCGCTAACCCATGGGGACAGCATACATGAATCACATAGAGCATGTCGGTCATCAACGATGAATCCGGGCTGTAGCATGGCTAACAGGACTCCGTATCCCGGCTGTAGCAGATTAGGCAGACTCAATATCACCAAGTGACATTTCCCGGGACGTACATAGGAACGAAGTGAAACACATGCCGACCAGCCAAGTGTCCAAGCAAGAGTGCTGGGCTAGCAGGACTCGTGAACTGGCTGTAGCGGACTACTATCGCCGTAAGCACGAGACTACATTTCCCCATATGAGAGGCTGCCAAGGATAAACAACTAATTTGTCGGATCCCACACATACCAAGCATTTCAAACATACACACAATATGCTCGATATGTGTAAATACAACATGGCATCACAACATAACTCTACGACTCAAATATTTATTCATTAGGCTCCGAGGAGCGAGATATTACAAACATGGGTCTCATGACCCAACAATCAAAGCATACAAGCCAAACACATGCGAAGCTTAACATGTCCGAGTACGCATAACTATAAATGAAAAGGCTGAGAAGCCCGACTATCTACAATGATCCCGACGAGAGCACAAGATCATAGGTGAGGTAACAAGCTAAACGTCAAGTCCACGTGGAACTACTAGCTAGACCGACGCCTCTCCGCAAAAACATAGAATAAGCAAACGTGAGTACAATTGTACTCAGCAAGACTTACATCGTAACTAACTACATATGCTTCATTATCAAAAGGGGTGGTGGAGTTTGACAGCAAGCCAGCTTTGACTCGTGGCTATCCCGAACTACGATTGCAAGTAACTCTTTGAGGTGGCGCACACGAGTCCACATATTCACCATATCAAAACACCACTATGGATCCGCCCCGCTTCCCTCACGAGAACGCCATCCATAGTACTCACGCTATCTTGCGATTTTAGAGTATCCACTTTCACTTGTCTATGAACTGTTATAGGCAACCCGTAAGTCCTTTTCATGGACACGGCTATTCAATAGATCATATTAACCCCGCAGGGTTTACTTCTTCACACACGCTCACCACTTACCGCCGCTTACACGACATGTACTCGCAACCTTCAAGCCGAAGCCCAACGTGGTGTCGGCCACAGCCTACCTAAACACTCAAGTTCCTAGTCCAGGTTTATCGCCTATTCAGGTTCCATCCGCAGGGAGTTCGGCCAAGGTTTCCCATACAGCCCCGAACGATGTGTGCAGGGTTCCCGAGATACCAAACGGGTACTCGGTACATCGAGCCACGGTGTATCTACCGCATCATAGCCCACCCCTAGGGTCAGCGCTACGCACGGCCTCCAACACATATCCTACAAACACCAGAAACTAGTTGCAACTCCCGACAGAGAACAAGGGTGGTTATAGCCGAGAGGGTCCGCTCGCTTTCGGCCCAATGCGTGGTAGTAGCTGTTTCATGGATCACAAACACGTAATCCAGTTCTCGAGGACGGCTGCAATGAGACAACCCACCATGTACTCCTACATGGCCTCTCACCGCTACCTTTTACCAAATCGTGTTCACACACTTAGCTCACACACAGAGGACATGTTCACACACCATTCCAATTCATTCCCGATGAATCGACCTGACTCAACTCTAAGCAAAGAGCAGGCATGACAAACAAGCATGAATGAGTAGGCACAACAGGGCTCAAACAACTCCTACTCATGCGGAGACGTTGGGGCATCCGGTGCCGCGTGGCTCATGGAGAGGTTCAGGTGGCGAGGCGGAGCTCGTGGGCGGATGGCTGGCCGTGGGAGGTCGGTGGCCACGATTTAACGGCGACGGTGGCGACGGGCCGCTAAAAGGCAAGGCGTCTGAGAGAGCAGAGGAGGAGAGGCCACGGTGAGGGAGAGAGGGTCGGGTGCGTGGCGCGCTGGGAGGCGCCCAGAGCGCCGGGGAAGGGAGCGCAAGCAGAGGTGGCGCGGTGAGCTGCCGGGCACGACTGCATCCGATCAAGGGAGGAAGAAGACCTCCTGCCCCTCGTGGGCTGGGCGGGCCGATGGGCTGCCAGTGAGCGCCTGTAAATGGCTGGGCTTCTCTTTTTATTTCCATTTTCTATTTTCTGTAATTATGTTTGGCTTTAATAAAATGCTGTGGCATTTCCAAAAATCATGAAACTGGTCAATGTCACTGCTTGAATAATTCCAACAACAAACATTTCAGTTTGTGATTATTTGAACATTTAAACTATTTATTAGCATTAAATGCCCAAATGCAAATACTATATGATTTAATTCAAAAATCCAAATGTCATGGAAACATGTGCAACATCTCCGTTATCAAGCTTCAAAGATTTTCCAAAAATGGTGAACATTTTTTAAGGCCATTTGGGTTCATTGAAAAATATTTTTATTTTGATCCTAAATGCATTTCATTTAGTGCCAGGGTTTGTCATCCCCATTTCAAATTTCATGAAAATTAAACATGATGCATGGATGCATTGCCACTAGTTACAAGCAAGCTCTAGGGCTGTGACATTGGTGCTCCAGGAACTCCCTCAAGAAATGACGCACCGGTGTCAGCTTCACCACCCGCAAGGCCGGCCGGCTTCAGATCTGCATCCATCTTCTCCAGCACCAGCTTCGCGCGGGGATCCGGAAGCTCCGCTCGGGACCAGTCGTTGGAACTCTCGGCGGGCTCCATGGGCAGGATCAGCCGAGGGTGGATGCGCCCAGCATCCACCAAAACCCACTTGCTCCTGAAGCCCTCAATCCGCTTCCTAGGATTTGAAATGGCGATGGCTCCGCCGTATGCAACGAAGCTCGCGCACGCGGAGGCGGAACCACGGGAAGTTCGGAGGAAGAAGTAGTGGCGCAGCAAGGCCACCGAGGGCTTCACCCCAACGTGGGCCTCGCAATAGTAGGCGAAGATTGCCAGAAGAAGGACGGAGTTGGGATGGAGGTGCAGAGCTTGAATGTTGTAGTGACGGAGGATGGAGAAGAAGAACTCAGAAAAGGGAGGCACCAGACCCGCGATGATGGCGCCACAAAGAACGGTAGAAGGTACTCCCCGACCTCGTGGGCGGAGGAGCCGCCTTGAACACCGCTGTTTATTGACGCCTGCGCCCGCCAACCGGGCGATTGTGATGTAGGCTCTCGACACATTTGGCGGGTCTGGGTAGGAGAGTACCAAGTCCGGCCCGGGCTTGGCGAGGAGCCATGACTGCAAGGGCATGCAGCGGAGGGATCTGAGGTCTTGGAAGCGAGAGGAGAGGCGCAAGAAAGGGGATCTCGAGCAGCAATTACGCGAAGTAAAGGAGGCAAGGAAGATGCCGCTCATATCAACCCACGCTGGTGCAGAGGCGCACGCTGCCCAATCAAGCGCCACGCTGGCGCCTAAGGTCAGCAGTCGTTAGGGCCCGCGACGCTTCAGACTTGCCCTTTCGCCTCTCTGCTCGCCAAGTTCGAGCGCCAAGGGCCCTGGGCTACTGTCATGCTCGGGAACGGGGTCCCAGACTTGCTCGCTCAAGCTGCGGTGTGGCTCAAAGGAGGCCCAGACAGCCCATCTTCATCAACACAAGCTCAAGACTCGCGAGGGGCCAGATTGCTGGGCGGACGACCAGGAGCTTCTCGTGCACGGCCTCGTCGTTTGGCTCATGAGGAGGCGGAGAGTTCAAGGCAGGTACCTCATGAGGTGCCCATGACGCAAGCCATGACGACAAGGGCGCCAGGGGCGCCAGCCTGCAGCGCCCTCCTTTCCTCTTTGGTGCAAAGGGAGCAAGCGCAGCGCAGAGCATCAAGCAAAGGCATCCGCTTCGTGCAACAAGACCAAGACCAGCCCCAACGGCCGGAAGGGAGTCATCGTGGAGCCCAAGCAAAGGCTATCACCAGAGCCTTTGGCAAAGCGAGGACCAACTTTAGTCAGATAAGTGTACCCATTGTTCCCTTCAAATGGCTAATTGTGGGCGCCCTTCCCGCCAATATTTGGGAAGAGGCCTGGGCCTTCGCCTATAAATAGGAGTAGCCACACTCAGAGTAGAGGGAGAAGAAAATGATCGGCATCCAGAGAAAGACAGAGACCCGATCGTCAAGCTAGAGCGACGGAACACCACCTAGCAGTTCATCGCACCCACCAAGAACAGACCCTCGCGAGGTTGTTCTTCCCTGTACTGTTCCTCATCAGCCCAAGAAGCAATCCACCACACCACAAACTAGAGTAGGGTATTACACCACAACGGTGGCCCGAACTAGTATAAATCTTGCGTCTCTTGTGTTGTTCAGTTTAGTAGTTTAGGTCCCTGCGATTCGGCGAGGTACGAGACGGCGGAGGGTTGGATCTCCACGCGCACCCCAGTGTTCGAACCTCAAGGGTCTGCCGGAACCCGAAATCCAACAGTTGCCCCTATGATCGACTACGTCATCGACGACCCCTCCTTGCCAGAGCAACCAGGCAAGCCCCTCCTTTGATCATCCCGATATCGCCCATTCCATTCTCTCATGTTTGCATTAGATTTTGCTACTGTAATTGATTGCTCCTATTCTGATGCATAGCCTGCTTTTGTAACCTGCTTATTGTTACCTACCTGCTTATCCTAAACTGTTAGTATAGGTTGGTTAGTGATCCATCAGTGACCCCCACCTTGTCCTTGTTGCCCCCGCTTCATCATTGAAGACCCGATCAACGGATCAAGATTGTGCCCCGACACCGCACATCACTTTCCCCTTAGTTGCTCGACACTACTGGGTTACTATCGAGTGCCGAGGGTGAGACCTCTACATCACTTCTGATGTTAACCTTGTAGTGTAGCTATTAGGTCGTGGTCATTGTCGGTGTCAAAACCGGCAGATCTCGGGTAGGGGGTCCCGAACTGTGCGTCTAAGGATGATGGTAATAGGAGACATGGGACACGATGTTTACCCAGGTTTGGGCCCTCTCTATGGAGGTAATACCCTACTTCTTGCTTGATTGATCTTGATGATATGAGTAGTACAAGAGTAGATCTACCACGAGATCGTAGAGGCTAAACCCTAGAAGGTAGCCTATGATGATTATGATTGTTGTATATATCTCCTCTATCGACTAGTCTGGCCTCGGCTTATATAATGCACCAGAGGCCTAGAATAACAAGAGTCCTAGCCGAATACGCCGGTGGGGGAGGAGTCCTTGTCTTGATCGCCATGTCTTGTGGAATCTTCCTTGTATGCGGCAGCTGTCCGAACCGGCCCATGAGTATACGGCCATGGGGGTCTGTCGGCGTTCTGGGAACGGGGGTCCCCAGACTTGCCTGCCTGCGGCCTACGGCGTGGCTCGAAGGAGGCCCAGCACGGCCCATCTTCATCAATGAAGCTCAAGACCTCGCGAGGGGCCAGATTGGGCGGACGACAAGGAGCTTCTCGCACGGCCTCACAGTCGGCTCATGAGGAGGCGGAGAGTTCAAGGCAGGTACTCGCGAGGTGCCCATGGTGCAAGCTTATGACGCACTCAAGGGCGCTGGCCACGGCGCCAGCCCGCACAAGGTCCTCCTTTCCTCTTTGGTGCAAAGGGAGCAAGCGCAGCGAGAGCATCAAGAAAAGGCATCCGCTTCGTGCAACAAGACCAAGACCAGCCCAACGGCCGGATGGGAGTCATCGTGGAGCCCAAGCAAAGGCCATCACCAGAGCCTTTGGCAAAGCGAGGACCAACTTTAGTCGATAAGTGTACCACTGTTCCCTTCAAAATGGCCAATTGTTGGCGCCTCTTCCCGCCAATATTTGGTAAGAGGCCCAGGCCTTCGCCTATAAATAGGAGTAGCCACCCCAGGGCAGGGACCCAACCTCATCAAGAAGCCAGAGCTAGAGCGAATCGAACACCACCTAGCAGCTCATCGCCCCGCCAAGAACAGACCCTCGCGAGGCTGTTCTTCCTTGTATTGTTCCTCATCAGCCCAAGAGGCAATCCATCACACCACACAATGGAGTAGGGTATTACACCACAATGGTGGCCCGAACCAGTATAAATCTCGTGTCTCTTGTGCTGTTCCGTTGAGTAGTTTAGGTCCCAGCGATTCGGCGAGGTGCGAGACGATGGAAGGTTGGATCTCCGCATGCACCCCAATGTTTGAACCTCAAGGGTCTGCCGGAACCCAAAATCCGACATTTGGCGCGCCAGGTAGGGGTGCGCCGGAACCTTCCTTCCATCGCCTCGTTCTTCCTCGACCACCGCGAACCATATGTTCGACGCTGGTTTCGCGGCTGAAGCGCCGAGCCGCTTCGCCCCATGTCGCCTGGACGGCTTCCGACGGCGGGCGCTGCTGCTCACCGCTTCACTGCCAAGACCGCCACCGCCCGGGGGAACGGGCAGCATCGCATCGCCTCGCGCCTCCGCGACCTCGGGAGGAGCGCAGAGCTTTCGCCACCCGCCTGCCGCGGCGTTCTTCCGGACGCCGCGTCTCCCGGCGTTTCGCAGTGCCGCTTCCACCGCCATGTCAAGACATTCGTCCGGTCGGGCGCCGCCCACGCGGGGGGGCTCTTCGGCCGGATGGAGCTGCTGGCGGGCTGACCTTCACTTCGACCACCCCACCAACTTCGTCCGCCTGCGCGCTCCCCATGCTCGCGACACCCACCATCTCGCCAGTTGCCGCCACCAGACCCTCATCAACTGCGGCGCCGCCTCAACGCATTTCGGGCCGAGGCCTTCAACCTCCTCTCAGATACCTGTGGAGCGGCCGCAGCCCAGCCGCCTTTTTTCGGGCGAGGAGGAGAGTCATCCAGCCCTTGGGGCAACCGCTCCGGTGACCTTTCTAGACTACGACAACTTCCAGACGGAACTGGTCGACTTCGACATCGCCCCATCGGCCTCCCCACAATGCCATCCTTGGCTATCCAAAGATTGGCCAAATTCATGGCCGCAACTCCACCTGGGTACAACTCATGAAGATGCCCGGAGCAGCGGGCCTCACTGCGTGCCCGGGATACCGAAGGTGCGGCCATGAAGGCCAGTTTCGCTTCAAGACGGCGGCCGCAGCGCAGCTCGCCGATGCGAAGCCCTCAAGCTTGCAAGGCTGCGCCACCAAGAAGAAGCAGTTGTTCACCAGACAAGGCGGAGACCAAGCAGATACTTCGCCGACGAGGACGGGTCCACAAATGCCACCTTCACCATAGGCGCCAACCTCGAGCCCGTAACAGGAGGAAGCCCCGGTCAAGTTCCTCACAGGCGAACAAGAAGGCATTCGCCGGGAGCCCGATCAACAAGGGATCCCACGGGCGAATCGAGCACCACCTCAACGCAGCCCCAACAAAAGGCCCCTGTGAAGTGTATGAGAGAAGGCAGTCCATCAAAAGCAGGCCTTCATCGCCCAAGAGACCCGCAAGCTAGAAGCCGCGGGGTTATTCGCGAGGTCCGATACTCAGATTGGCTGGCCAACCCTGTGGTGCCAAAGAAAGGAGGAAAGGAGCGATGTGTGTCGATTTCACCAACCTCAACAAAGCATGCCCGCAGGATCCGCTCCGCCCCTCGCATCGACTGATCCTCGATTCCACCGCCGAGTGTGACTGTTATGCTTCTGGACGCCTTTTCCCGTATCACCAGATCAAGATGGCGTGGAAGACGTGGAAAAGACGGCCTTCTTAACCCCTGTGGAGGTACTCGCTATACATGCATGCTATCTGGCTGCGCAACGCTGGGGCAACCTTCCAAATGCTCATGCACATCACCTGGGCCCACAGATCGGGAAGAATGTGGAGGCCTACATCGACGACATCGTGGTGAAGTCTCATGAGGCCAAGACCTTGATACAAGACTGAAGAAACCTTCATGAGCCTCAACGCAGTTGAGCCCGCGACTCAACCCGAGAAGTGTGTGTTTGAGTTCCTCGGCAAGCTCCGGGTTTCTCGTCCCACCGAGGCATCGAGGCCAACCTGTAAAAGGTCAAGGCGCTTGAGGACATGAGCCCACCAAAGACCCTCGTGGAAATGCGAAGCTCACGGGCGCCAGAACGGTGCTGGGCCATTTCATCTCCCGATTGGGGAGCGGACGCTGCCTTTCTTCCAAATGATGAAGAAAAAGGGCCCTTCAATGGACCAAGAGGCCGACAAAGCTGCCCAAGACCTCAAGAGGTACCCGACCAGCCCTCCAGTTGATGGTGGCCCCGCCTCAGAGCCCTTGGTACTTACCTCGCCGCCACTCCCTACTGCTAGCGCAGCCCTAGTGGCGGTTAGGGAGGAGCGCAAAGCCAAGACCACGGCGACCACCCGAGCAAGGCAAGGCCGAATCAAGGAACTCGCAGGTTGCACCAGAATGGAAGAAGATCAGCCGTCGCAGCAGAAAGCACGCCAGGGCGGAGAGGCCTCAATCCGAGCACCCAGCTTCGGAGGCGCCACACCTCAGAGGCACCACAGCTTCCTGAAGACGCCACCAAAGACCGACGCCCCTAGCCTCGCCGAGCACCCGTGTACTTCACAAGACAAGGTTACGGGATGCGAGGGCACAGCATTCATGCCGCAGAAGCCCTCCTCGCGTTGTTGGTGGCTTCGCAAGCTGCGACTACTTCCGTGGTCATCCGATCAAGGTTGTCTCGCATACCCTCGGAGAGGGTGCTCAGAGCCCTAACTCGGCCGGAAGGGTCGCCGAGGGAACATTGAGCTGCAAGCATTCCATCTCGAAGTTCAAGACAACCAGAGTCATCAAGGGGGCCGCTACCGGCAGATTTCATGGCCGAATGGACGTAAGCACCGGCCTCGTGGCCGGGCGAGGATCGATCCTCTCCCTGTGAAGCGGCGCCAAGGTTGGGTCATGTACTGGACGAGTGTTCTCCAGACAGTATACTGGGCTGGGCAAGGTGCTCATATCTCCCACCCAGACAAGCTCTACTATGTCGTGGCTCGCTTTCAGCAGGGCTAAAAGGTCTCCAACAATATAGCAGTATACGAGGGCCGATAAGGGTCCGGCTGCCGCTGCCCCGGGGTGAAGCGCCTACCATCAAGGGCGATTCGCAGCTCTCGCCAATTTCTCCAACAAGGTGTACGAGCCAAGAGATGAACACATGGAGGCCTACCTTGCGGAGGTCCGCTGGATGGAGAAGCAGCTCTGGGGTTGAGCTGCAAGACGTGCCCCAAAGCACCAATCAAGAGGCCGACGACATCGCCAAACGAGCCTCCGTGAGGTTACCCCAGAGCCGGGCGCTTTGAGGAACGGCTCTTCAAGCCTCAGCCGCCGCCAAGATCAACCACAAGACAGCTCGGGTGGAGCTCCTCACCACCTGCCGGGAGCCCCACACAGGGTCCGCCTCAGAGCACGCCTGCCCTAACGATGGAACCTCAAGAGGGATGCCGGATCACTTGAGCTCAAGAGTTACTTAATGCATGGAACTTTGCCGAGAAGGAGGAGGAGGCAGAGCGTGTGGCGCGCAAGCCACGCAGATACAAAGATCATGGATGGAGAGCTCTACCGAAACGCATCAACGACGATCCCCGCACCGCATCACTAGGGAACAGGAAAGGAACTGCCGCAGATATACATGGTGGAGATTAGGGCACCATTCATCGCCACGGGCCCTCGCCGGCAGCATGCTCCGCAGCGTTTTATTGGCCCATCGCGCCAATGACGCCGTTGAACTCGTGAAGGCTTGCGAGGCTTGCCAATTCCATGCCAAGCAGATCCACCACCAGCAGAGGTCTGCAAACCATCCCCTCACTTGGCCATTCGCGGTCCGGGGCTGACATCCCGGCCCTTTCCTCGGGTGCCGGGGCTATCGCTACCTCTACGCTATCGTGGACAAATTCACCAAGTGGGCCAAAGTCGAGGCCGTCCGCACCATCCCCGCTGGTTCTGCGGTCAAGTTCATCAAGGGCATCGTGAGCCGGTTCGGAGTGCCGAACCGCATCATCACCGACAATGGTTCGCAGTTCACCAAAGAATCTTTTAAAACGCATCGCGCTAACCTTGGGACGCAGGTATGCTACGCCGTGGCGCACTTCGCAGGAATGGACAGCCGAAGCGGGCCAACGCAGAGGTCCTAAGAGGCCTCAAGACCAGGACGTTCAAGAAGAAGCCGGAGGCCCGCGGCAGAGGCTGGTATGACGAACTTCCGTCCGTGTTGTGGTCCATCTGCACAACCGCACCAAGCCAACCGAGAGACCCCTTCTTCCTGGTCTACGGAGCCAAGCGGTCCTCCTCACGAGGTCAAGCGCCGATCCGCGCGGGTCCCGCGCTCGACGTAAACGCTGCAGGATGCCATGGGGACGGCCTCGTGGCCGGGGAGGAGCGCCATCGAAGCTGGCGCCATGAAGCGGCAAGGTACCAAAGAGGCACTCCGGCCGATACCACCGCCGCAACATCCGCCTCTGTAACTCTCGAGGTAGGGGACCTCGTGGTTCGACGGTCCTCTCTAGGGAGGACCGCATAAGCTCTTTCCCATGGGAGGGCCCGCTCAAGGTTGTTCATGTTTCCAGGCCCGGCTCCATGCGCTTGGAGACTCAAGACGGAGTACCTATACAGAACGCGTGGAACAACCAGCACCTCCAGAGGTTTTACCCCTAAAAAGGCCCAGTGCCTGTGAAGAAGGTGAATGCGTGTGAAGCTCATCCTTTTTGGAAAAGGCCCAGTGCCTGTGAAGAAGGCGAATGCCTATGAAGAAGGCGAATGCCTGTGAAGCTCATCCTTTTTAGAAAAGGCCCAGTGCCTGTGAAGAAGGCGAATGCCTGTGAAGCTCATCCTTTTCGGAAAAGGCCCAAAGGTTCCAAGAAGGCGAATGCCCGTGAAGCTCATCCTTTTGGAAAAGGCCCAAAGGTTTATGAAGAAGGCGAATGCCCGTGAAGCTCATCCTTTCGAAAAGGCCCAAGGTTCGTGAAGAAGGCGAATGCCCGTGAAGCTCATCCTTTTGAAAAGGCCCAAGGTTCGTGAAGGTGCGAATGCCGTGAAGCTCATCCTTTTCGAAAAGGCCCAAAGGTTCGTGAAGAAGGCGAATGCCTGTGAAGCTCATCCTTTTGGAAAAGGCCCAAGGCTCGTGAAGAAGGCTAACGCCGTGAAGCTGTCGCTGTTCGAAAGGGCCCGAGCCCGTGAAGAGGGCCAACGCTCGTGAAGCTTGCTTCCTGTAAGAAAGGCCCGAGCTCGTGAAGAGGGCCAACGCCGTGAAGCTCACGCCTGTGACACTCTCACGTAATAATGAGTTGGGGTTGTACACGCCCGAGTCTCGTGGAGTGTCGGCCTCAGCCCCGGGCTCCCTCCCACGCCCAAAGGCAGCACTTAGCTCTGCTACTGGTGAGAAGACGTCAAGACTAGACTAGGTGCCGGACGCGCTTTTTCATTTGCTTTCTCGCAGTTGACTAGTTATTCCCATTTGGAGTTTTTATCAAACTATCGCCATCTTTTGGTCCGTGGTTCTTCGATCTTTTTCGCCTCTCCGCCTCGATTTCTCTTATGGGGACTCGCGAGGCGAAGCCTGGAGCCCTCGCCAGCCCCTACCCCTATCACTCAAGTTTTCACGACCGTCCACACCGAGCACCCTCCCAACCATGCCTCACGGGCAAGACGACGCTAACACGGGCTCGGATCGGTCGCCTCACGCCACGGCTAGGGTTCTTCATGAATGGGCGAGCAATGTAAAGGAACAAGATATGGATAACAAAAGGAGTACAATAATTAACGCCGCAATCCTAAACGCTTCACGGGCCACACATTGTCGCTTTTTGCGCAGGAGAAAAGAAAGGGAAAGGACAAAAGCAGTGGAGCACGCCTGCCGCCCTCTTGAAGGCTCGAGCCGCCTCCGGAGCTCAAAGCGACTCTCTCACGCTTCACCAGTGGCGCAGCGGCGAAGCGGACCTGGCTGCCACCCCCTGCAAGCAAGGGCGGCATGGGGATGGCCACGACGCTGCCGGAAGAATCACCACCAAGAAGAGCTGGTGAAGCTTGAGGAGTCACGGCATCGCTAGCCGCCCGCTGCTGCCCTTCCATCCACGCCGGGCTGAGTCTCGCCGCGGTCGCCGCCTTCTGGCAGCACCCTATGCGGCGACTGTTTTCCCGAACACCTCACGAGAGGGTGGCGCCGCCATACTTGATGTGCAGGAGCACCGGCGGCGAAGACCGCTGCTAGCAAACGCTTGCTACCGCTGGTCAGAACAGTTCCTCAGAAGCGAGACCTCCAGAGAAGCCCACGGCCCGGCCAGCAGCCATCCGCCTCGAGCCGAGGCCACCCAGGCGCCAGCCGGGAGCTCACCCAGAGGAAGCGCGGAGCTGAAGCCGACGCCGGACGGCTCCTCCGCCCGCACCATGAACTCCGGCAGCGCCAAAGATCATGGAGGCGCTGGTCTCGGGACGACGGCTGGGGCACGCCCGACCATGACCAGCCGCCGACGCCACGCTGAGAGCCTCTCCCCACGACCGAGGGGACCGCCGGGGGGCCGGGATGCTTGCGAGGGCGACTTTCGACCACGCTTAGGCGGAGGAGAGGAGGACTCGCCCGACGGCCCTTCCCTTCTCTCGCGCCGAGAACTTCCTTGGTGGAGCCATGGAGAAGAAGGGTAGACAAGAAACGAGCAGACTGGAAGGGCGCGGCCGTTCTGCATTTTATAGTCGGGCGAAGGCCAACTGGCGGCCTCCACGATCACCGGTGAATCATGACCGACCCGCATGCGTGGACTTGTCGAATCCGGTGGTTACCGAGGCATCGGGGAAGCCGTCACCGCTGCCCAATCAACCGCCACGCTGCGCCTAAGGTCGCATGTCGTTAGGGGCCCGCGACGCTCACACTTGCCCTTTCGCCGCCAGCCTGTTCGGGCGCCAGGCCCGGGCTATGTCATGCTTCGGGAACGGGGTCCCAGACTTGCTCGCCTGCGCCGCGGCGTGGCTCAAGGAGGCCCAAGACGCCCATCTTCATCAACGCAGCTCAAGACCTCGCGAGGGGCCATTGCTGGGCGGACGACAAGGAGCTTCTCGTGCACGGCCTTGTCAGCCGGGCTCATGAGGAGGTGGAGAGTTCAAGGCAGGGTACCTCGCGAGGTGCCCATGATGCAAGCCATGACGATCAAGGGCGCCAAGGCGCCAGCCACAAGAAGGTCCTCCTTTCCTCTTTGGTGCAAAGGGAGCAAGCGCAGCGAGAGCATCAAGCAAAGGCATCCATTTCGTGCAACAAAACCAAGACCGCACCAACGGCCGGAAGGGAGTCATCGTGGAGCCCAAGCAAAGGCCATCACCAGAGCCTTTGGCAAAGCGAGGACCAACTTTAGTCAGATAAGTGTACCCGCTGTTCTCTTCAAATGGCTAATTGTTGGCGCCTCTTCCCACTCAATATTTGGGAAGAGGCCTGTGGCCTTCGCTTATAATAGGAGTAGCCACCCCTGTATGCATGCAATTCAACCCTCATCAAGAAGCCAAGAGCTAGAGCGATCGAACACCACCTAGCAGCTCATCGCCCCGCCAAGAATGACTCGCGAGGCTGTTCTTCCTTGTATTGTTCCTCATCAGCCCAAGAGGCAATCCATCACACCACACACTAGAGTAGGGTATTACACCACAATGGTGGCCCAACCAAAGATAAATCTCGTGGTCTCTTGTGCTGTTCCGCTGAGTAGTTTAGGTCCCAAAGATTTGGCGAGGTGCGAGACGGTGGAAGGTTGGATCTCCGTGACGCACCCCAGTTGTTCAACCTCAAGGGTCTCGCCGAACCCGAACCGACAGGTCCTCGCCCAATCTAATAGATCGAGATGACGTGGTGGGTACCCCTAGTCCAGACACCGCCAAGAGCCCCCGAACCGGTCTTCGTTAGGGACGCCTCGATTCTTCCGAACTGTTCTTCATCTTGGTCATTGGTCTTGAAAACTGGTTCAACAAATCTTCTCATCTTCGATCTTGAGGATCGCCAAGTGCATCCAAGAGTTTACACGCTGGGTATCCGAGGAGCCCTTTAAGTTTCCGCCTTTATCAATGCCTTGTTATTTTATGCCACGCCTCGGTTTGAAGTTGTTCCTGGAGGCAAGGTCCCTTGCGCCCCGAAGCTTCCAACGCCGGACTGCATTCGAGGTATCCTTTGCAGCTGAGCACCAATGTCGGGCTGCTTCCGAGCCCCAACGCCGGACTGTGTCCAAACTCCAAAGCTGGACTATATCCGAGCTCCAACACCAGATTATATCCAAGGTGTCATAGATCACCTTGGTTCAAAAAGTTGAAAGAGTTTAGCTAAGCTTTATGCCGGACTGCTTCCGAGGTGGTGCACCACCTTGGCCATGGGACTGATTTTCATGAAATTTAATTCCGAATTGTGCAATGTAATATCTGACAAGATGTATAGCCAGTAGCCCTCAAGGTGCGTGTTGGCCTAATATCCGAGATGCACCTGAAGGAAAACATGAAACTGCTGATCCTAGTAGCCCCTGAGACTCAGGTCGATGCGCGAAATCGGCCTGAGGATCAACTCCTAGCTCGGCAAAGATACGAGGAATAGAAACCGTGTAATATATTAGGAAAATAGTGATCGGCGAACAGGCCCTTGATAGAGGGTCTCGAGAAGTTGCCGTAATATATTAGCTTGACGCCATATAGGTCCAGATGGTACCCATTGTTGTCCGAAGACGCTATGCATAGTTCGTTAAGTTTCTAACATCGAGCACTTTGGATTTTCTGCATTGAATAGGTAATGCAAGAGTCTCTCAGACATTGGTCGTGGCAACACCGCATCGGGGATCTATGTACCCTTTAATATTTATAAATAATGAGTGCAAAGCCCAAGAGTCTCTTAGCCTTAATGTGGGAACGGGTGGCCGAATTAAGGATTGATATCCAGAGTAAAATCACAAAGTATGTGTAATGATTCTTTGTATCCAAGTACTCCACATCATTAATGCTCGGATCCGCATTGTACAAAACTTTGTTGACCGACCATCGGCTTCAACCTCCTCAGCCAGTAGCCGAGGAGTGTTTGTCCTACCTTATAAAGCTTTTATGAGGGCAAAGATTTACAACAAACAAGGCAATCTGGCCATACGGTTTTATAAACAAAGGTACGCGGAGAGATATGTTATATTACTTTTTAACGTAAGAAACATCTTCCAAAGAAAATAGTCCCACTATCGGTTCCTTTCTTTGGGTTGTCATGCTAAGCATGATCATGAAACCTCAGCTCCGATCAATGTGGGAGGAAAATATTGAGGATTTAGTTCGGGAAAGTTCCCAATTTTGTGGTATTAATGAACCAAAAATTTACTTCTTGTTGCCGACCAATGTGATCCTTTAAGATTGCTAGCTTTCGCTTCACCCACCGAGGTACTTAACTCGGATGACCCGTAGTAATAATCACAGAGGTGCTCCTTTACCGCCTAGCCGAACAATCGGGAACGAGGGGTAAGCACAGAGCCAGCAACCCAGCTTGGCCAAAATTCTAAGTCAAATTGATGCATATTTATTGCTTTATATAACAAAATTACTAAGGCAACGCTTGTGTAATGAATACAAATGTTGATGATATATACTTATTTTGACCCCATTATGCACTGCTTATGAGTTGAAAGTGGCCCATCGTCGGCTTCTACCCTTTGTAGATACTACGCAGGTGTTTCAGTAATAACCGACAACCCTTAGCCGACGCCTCTGCGTCTGGAGGCGGTTGTGTTAGTGGAAACGAGGCAATCAGATATCTTGGCTTTATAACTTTCACTTAGTCATAGGAGATTTAAACTGGTAAGCTAGCTACGAGCCCCTGTTAGTGTTTACGATTAATCGAGGTCAAGCCGTAAACACTTCGCCAATGTTATGAACGGCTCATCATTTAACACGCCATCGGATCGCTGACCAGTTTGCGCTTGTCGTGACAAATGCCGGGCTTTCTCCATCGAGGTGCTTAACCATGCGAGCTGGAAGCACAATCGCAGTGGTTCTCCATTTGCACACCTAGCCAACAAAGCGGAACATAAGAGGCAGGCAAAGGAGCCGCAACCCAACTATTGATCAAGACACACCAAATCGATGCATATATAGCAATATCCGAGAATTTTGTCGAATCCCTAAAGGTGTCCGCATTGCACTACGAGACTAATGCTGGAAACGCACAAATAGTTTGAAAGTGCCATATGCTCGAAAAGCCAAAAAACTTATTCAAAAGTTTAATATCCGAACTAGATCAAGTGTTTGGTGCCAATCCAAAATTGACTGTAAAAAAGTGCTTCGTCAGGCTTTAACATGACACATCCTATCTCAAGACTCCAAGCGGGTCAGCCTATGGCCTCAACCTCCTTATCCCAAGGCGTCAGCTTCTCCGAGGCTAGTTTAGCAAACTGCACTCAAACGGATTTAGAGAGAAGCAAGGCTATCCGCTATTGACCACACACTTGCATCGAGAAAGGAGGATAGAAAAAGACTTTGCAACGACCAAGAAGAAAAACAGCTCATACTAATTTAAGAGCCCCAAGTGACTTGGGTAAAAGAATTTTATGTATAATGATTGTATGTAACAAAGTACTTCTATCATAGCTGTGTTCACCAACTTTATACGGCCCCTAACCGATCGTCGGCTTTCCCTCTTCGTCAAGGACCGAAAAGTGTTAGTACTCCAATTGCCGAGAATATCGACGGTGTTTCAAAACCAGCAATCAGGCCATAAGGTCAGAATGCATAAAGCACGCCAGGAACTTATGCTATATTACCGACGGTGTAAGAAGCATCTTCAAGAAAATAGTACCACCACCGATACCTTTCTTCGTGCTCATTGTTACTATGAGACTTGTGCAACAGATTTTTGTACTCATGAGTTCCGCTGTGTGTCACCATAATTGAAAATAGTAAGAGCGCTTAGCTTTCGCTTCACCCACCGAGGTCCGCTCGGATGAACCGATCATGACAATCGCATAGGTGCTCCCTTTACTCCCTAGTCGAACAATCGGGAACATGGGGGTAAACACAGGAGCAAGGCAACCCAGCTTGCAAATCACTTAGGTCAATATGGTGCATATTGTATGAATACACTAATAAGGAACGAAGTCGCATAAGTATAATCATTTGCAAGAGGAAAGGCTTCATAAAGGAAGCCCCCAAGTAAATAGGGTATCTGAATTTGTGTGTCACAAACAAAGTTTGGACAAGGAAGTTTTTCGCAAACAACCTTTTGTCAAAAAAGGTATAATGCTTGGTCGGACCGAACAAAATTTAAAACTGAAAGTTTTTTGAGCATGAAAGCAACTTAGCTGGTTAATGTGCTCGGTGTTGATGACGCGGTCCTAGCTTGATGCAGGACAAGGTCCCAGCCCCCAAGCCGGTCTCGAGGTGGCGGAGCAAAGAGCTCGGCAATCCAAAGTGGCGACATAGCACGACCAATGTAGGCTGGCAGAGTGATGCCAAAGAGACCACGCGACGCAGTCAAAGTCCATTACCTGCACATGTAAAATAGTGCGATCCAGGGAATAATAATAATATATATAATCCTTGCATAATTGCTTTGCGCAAAAATAATTTATTTAAAGAGATGTGGCCCGTGTCAAGCCAATGTCGATGCAGGCCGCCGCGGACGCAGTGACAAAGCCTGAATTTGTAGGGCGGTCCGGGCTCCGGATGCGGCGTTCGCCGAACTATGTACGGAAACTGACCGAACCACCATGCGACCGTTTTTAGTGTGGCCGCCATTTGATAGACCTGTGTACAGATGATGGAACAAACCAGAGTAATAATTCCTTAAGAAAAATAAACCCAACAAGCAAAAATTGTTAGGATTAATAGAACCTGGTTTATTTGTTGTAGTAGTCCGAAGAAAAGCGACTCCCAAAACTGGGACTCGATCCGCATACCCATTGCATGATGGGAGATGAAGTGATGGCATGGCGACGCTGGTAAAGGTTGACTCGCCGAGGCAAAGCCCCCGGTCCAGCTGACGTGACGAAGTTGGTCGGCTGGTGTCGCCGGAGTTACCGGAGTGTGCTGATGAAGGGATGACGAAGCCCCCGGTCCGGACGAGGAGATGGAGCAGATCGATGAGGAGGCATTGCAGTTGCCATGTCAGCCAAGTTGTTGAAGTAGTTCGGTGTTGGTGGACGTTGGCTCGATGAAGCAACAGTTCGGCCATGCCGATGCAGGTCGAATTTGTGACGTGGTCAATACCGCTTGTCTGGTGGTCGTGCGGCGATGCGGTGAGCCCGCCCGTAACTGTGGGGCCGTGATGTTGGTGATGATTTATCTTTGGCGATTCAACTCTTGTTCGCTCGCCGAGGTGAGTATCCGAAGTTGAGCTCGCTCAAAAGCGATTTACATGTCTAGCGCAAGTCGGCAATGTGGAGCTATATTGCCGGACTGGTTTGACACCGCAGGTGATGGCGAAGATTACCTTAGAGGAGGATTAAAATTTTATGGGTGCATGTTAAAACAATGCGCAATACCTTAGAAGAAAATTCCTTTAAAACGCTGTCAAATATCACGCTCATAAAGAAACATGAATTCGGTCGAATCCAGATTCGCAGAGGGAAATGATCGTAAAAGTGATGCACTAATCGAGAGGTTCCCGAGTTTGACGGTCGGATCGAGCTGAATGTTTGACAGTGGTAGATATAGGAGTTCCACAGCCGATCAACGGTTGATCTTCCAAAGGACGTCCGAGCTAGATGCTGGACACCACGCTCCAAACTCGTCCGGATTCTCGTCCAGATTCAATGCCGCTCTGGTATATCGGAGATTGCCGGAGATTCCTCCATTGGAACTCGACGAAATTTTCCAGGATCATTATAGACTCAATTCCGCACAATTCCACCGAGGCAATCGTTAAAGCGACACTCGAGGAGGCGGTGGTGGCGGATACAAGTTCGATGTCCAGAAAAATAGCACGGTCGCCCGAGGGCAATGTTGACGTTGAGCCCCTGAGCGCCATGGATAATTTCTCCATGATCTTGATAGAGATCGGAGTTGATGTTGATGAAGGCCCTTGTCCGAACATGACGATCGGAGGCAGGGCACAATATTTGGTCGAGCCGAGGTGACCGGTCGAGCCGGTGATGAAGAAGTCAAGTCGAAGTTGATCTACTGACGAGCCATTGATCCTTTTGCCGATCACACAGTGGAACTCTCAATGAAAGCACCAATGTCGGTGTCAAAACCGGCGGATCTCGGGTAGGGGGTCCAGAACTGTGCATCTAAGGATGATGGTAACAGGAGACAGGGGACATGATGTTTACCCAGGTTCGGGCCCTCTCTATGGAGGTAATACCCTACTTCCTGCTTGATTGATCTTGATGATATGAGTAGTACAAGAGTAGATCCACCACGAGATCGTAGAGGCTAAACCCTAGAAGCTAGCCTATGATGATTATGATTGTTGTATATATCTCCTCTATCGACTAGCCTGGCCTCGGTTTATATAATGCACCAGAGGCCTAGGATAACAAGAGTCCTAGCCGAATACGCCGGTGGGGGAGGAGTCCTTGTCTTGATCGCCAAGTCTTGTGGAATCTTCCTTGTATGCGGCAAATGTCCGAATCGCCCATGAGTATACGGCCATGGGGGTCCTCGGCCCAATCTAATAAATCAGGAGTTGACGTGGTGAGTACCCTCAGTCCAGACACCGTCACCATCGAGGGTGATTCGCCTTAACCACTTCCGACACGATCATTATGCAACCTCAAGTGTGAACCTCGGGTGGTTCCTCTTACGCTCACCTTGATGATTACGCTAAGTGGAATTCACCGGGTGATTCTTGGTTTTCCCTTGATGTTTGGACACACGGATACACTACAAAAAAAGACACATCCGTGACATTTTCGGCCGAATCTAAAAAAAATTATGTCATACATATGACACTTCTATGACGATAATTGTGACAAAACCCAGATCATCATAGATGTGGTGGGCTCTTACTTATGACAAAAATCATGATGTAAAATGGGCTTTTCATCCCGGCGGGCCGGAGACGCAGCTTGCATGATATTCTTTGGGCCGCCCATGACGGAAAAACCGTGGTAGAAGCGAGGGGAGGAAAATTTCGGGAGTTCCTGTTACGGTGGGAGGTCGGGCCGAGAGATGCACGCTTTCTCATACACGACGCTGCTGTGTGCGAGGCGCTATTCTAATCAACCCGAAGCGAGGCGTTGGCTCTAATCGAACCCGAGCGATCGACCGCAGTTACGACATCGAACCCGAGCGATCGATCGATGGTCGTTAATCGAACCCGATTGAGCGATTCGTTTTCATCGCTACTAATCAAGCCGATCGATGCTACTGGATGAACAAGGAGCGCTATGGGGGGGTTGATGAACAAAGGAGCGGTGGTGTTTGCCTCTGGATGAACAGGACCCCGTGGTGTGGAGGGTTGGATGAATAGTAGACGGTGGAGGGGTGGCCGTGGAGGGGTGGTTGAACAGGATCCCCGTGGTGTGGAGGGCTGGATGAACAGTAGACGGTGGAGAGGTGCCCGTGGAGGGGTGGTTGAACAGTAGTCGGTGGAGTAGCACGCGGTGGAGGCTGGATGAACAGGAGCCCGTGGAGGCTGGAGGAGGTCGACGGTAGCCCGTGGAGGCTGGAGGAGGTCGACGGTGGACATGAACAGATCCTGGAGTCCTGCTTATGGCACGCCACACCCTCCCGGCGAACAGACCCCTGCTTTCGACCGTAGGGAGGTCCGTTGGTCTGCTTTGGCGGTACGCCACACCCTCCCGATCAACAGACCTCGCTTCACCGCTGGAGGTCCGCTTCTCCGCTTTTGCGGTATGCCACACCCTCCCGATCAACAGACTTCCTGCTTGATCGTAGGAGGTCCGCTTCTCCGCTTTTGCGGCATGCCACACCCTCCCGATCAACAGACCCTGCTCCAACGAGGAGGTATGCCCGCTTTGGCGGTATTGCCACACCGCCCCCCGATCAACAGACCCTGCTCAACGAGGGTCCGCTTCTCCGCCAGCGGTACGCCGCCCTCGCTTCATTGCCTGTTCCGCCCAAGCCGCTTGGCTCCACGCTGCCTGCTGTTCTCCGGCGAACACGACGCATTCCGCTGTTCTCCCATGAACACGACGCATTCCGCTGTTCTCCCATGAACACGACGCATTCCGCTGCTCCCCATGAACATGACGACGATGCTATTTCTCCTTCCTACCCAGCCATGTACACGAGCCCTCGCCAGACGTATGCGCGAGTAGGCTGCCGAGACCCTGCCCAGATGTACACATACGGGTCAGATTTTCTTTCTGCACCGCCGGCCAGACGTGACGCAGTACATGCTACGCGCGCTACAGCATTTAGGACACGACGCTTTTACTACGACACACGGCGCTACTTACATCGACCAAGATATATGTACGCATACGTCACACCAGAATGACAACGCTACGACGCTTCGACCAGGTGGGTCCCGACCGCCGTGCACTTCCTTGCTTATAAGATGTAGCTGGTGGGTCCCAGCAATGTGGGCTTAATCGCTTTTTTTTGCCCGGACGCACTTCCTTGCGCATAAGATGTAGCCGTGGGTCCAAGCAATGTGGTTTTTGCCAGACGCACTTCCGCGTATGAAGATGTAGCTGGTGGGTCCCAGCAATGGGGCGAATCGCTTTTTTTGCCCGGACGCACTTCCTTGCGCGCGAAGGTGTAGCTGCTGGGTCCCAGCAATGGGGGGCGATTCGCTTTTTTTTGCCCAACGCACTTCCTTGCGTATGATGGTGTAGCAGGTGGGTCCCAGCAATGGGGTCATTTTTTTCGACGCACTTCCTTGCGTATGGCGATGTAGCCGGTGGGTCCCAGCAATGTGGGGCGAATCGCTTTTTTCGCACACACTTCCTCATGCGGCGAAGATGTAGCTCGTGGGTCCTAGCAATGTGGGGCTAATCATTTTTTCGCGAATACGGTGGCCTGGCCCCGTGGGTCCCCACCGCCGTGGAGGAATAATTATTTTGCGCTGAATAAGGAGGCACTTCCTTGTGGCTGCCGTGGACCCACCGTCACCTCTCCACGCATGACAAACCACGTCCGATGGAAGTCGCTCGACCACGCTGACCACGCCACCGAGAGCACCACGGCGGTGGACGACGGCGCAGGCCTAGGAAGGGGACGACACGGAGCCGGGAAGACGCGGCAAAGGATGCACACGCGAGAGGAGTACCAGGTTCAAGGGTTTGGCCACGCGGGAGTAGTAGGGCGGTGAGGCCTCCGCAAGAGACAACCGCCGCTGGAGGCAGGAGTGGCGGCACGACCGGCGCTGCTTTGGGCGGCCGAGCAAGAAGACCAGAGGTTAAAGAAGCATGGCGGCCGCTTGATGGACATCGACGGCCACCGCAGCTAGAATCGCGATATTGATTAAGTTGACAAACCTTGGTACGCCAACTTAGTAGGCCCACAGTCAGCTTCCAAAATGGTGCGCCAGATGTCGTGGGAGGAATCATTTTTAGGTGGGTGAAGCTAGAATATCCGAGATTGAAGAAGAAGCACGGCATCCGTTGGATGGACATCCAATGGCCACTGCTAGAACTGCAGTGTTGACTATAAGTTGACAAAGCCTTGCATACGGCCAACTCTGTTTTTTAGGGACGCACAACTTAGTAAGGCCAGTAAGTGTGGCAGAGAACTTATAGCCCATTTGAGATTTGTAAGAATGTGTAGCCCATTTTTGCATTCTAATGGAATTTACTACAGCCCATTTACAGTTTGTTAAAAGTACAACCCATATCAACCAACCGCTCAAAACAGAATTCAATAAAATTTCCCACATTTTGATGGGATCCAAAAAAATTCCTCAAATTTCTAGTTAGATTAAATACAATTTCAATATAAATTTATATTACGTAAAAATCCAACAAAACATTCCGTCAAGAACAATTAATGAAATTAAAATATTCAATATCCAAAATAATAATTTATAAAGTAATCACGTGTTTGGTGCCTTTTTATAATTAATGCCCAGTTTTTACAATTACATCCCATTTATTATTTCTTAAAGCCCATTTTCTTGTTAAGCCTAATGCATCCCTCCTTGAAAGATTTGCACCAATGGGCGGAGAATAACAACTTGACCTTGCCTCGGGTATTCCTAAAAAAAGTATATTTGGGCTAGCTATTTTCAGCTTGGAAAAATTAATATCTGAGCTAGATATCTGGCCTGGGTAGACGGGCCACAGCCCGCCAAGTTAATACCTGCAGCGATGTTTTCGTTGTTGTTCAGAGGAGAAAAATTAATATCTGGGCTAAACATCGAAAAACTCTGCACAAATACTACTCGAGCTGCTTGGTCCCAGCTGTCGGCCGCTTCTTCTGCATTCTCTCGTTTATTGACTACTCCAGGAGGTTGACAATGGTGTGGGACCGTGATGTCAGGAAACCAGGAGGAAGCAAAATAAATTATAGTTATATATATAGGACAATGTTTCCTACAAGTTGTGGTAGTTACCACCACTTCATGCTTTTGTATGTTGTATGTAGTATCTATCGAAACCTAGAGTATGTACGCAGTAGTATTTAGTATATAACAATGATTAGGTAGTATCTATACTAATTTTAGGTAGTATGTACCATATTTTGAGTATGTTTTTTTTACGCATAAATATGTACGCATTTCATAAATATAAAAAAACTATGGGTTCATATGCAATTTTTTCATGTAACTTGCTTTGAAATATCTTAGATATAGTATATAAATATATTTAAAATAATAAAATAGTATATATAGTAGCACATGGTAGTATATGAGATATGTGGGGTAACTACCACCGGTGGTAGGATGTATTTTCCCTATATATATATATATATATATATATATATATATATATATATATATATATATATATATATATATATATATATATATATATATATATATATATATATATATATATATATATATATATATATATATATATATATAATAAGGAGGCACTTATGACGTGAGGCTATGAACCTGGTGGGTCCCTATTGTCATCCTCTCCAAGTAAAGTCATCTCCTCGCTCAAGGCTGCTTCCGCTCAAATAGTACGCTACTACTGCTTCGCTTCTGGTGCAGGCGATTGTTCATTTTCAAACGACACAAGTGTCGTCTCGTCATCCATCTACCACCCACATTAATGATACGCTGTTGCCGAGGCGGCATCGGGCGCCACACGTCGTCCCCTCCTCCGCCCACCATTGCTATATAAATTGTTATACCGCCATAGCTACAGCCATCTCAGATCCGCTCCTTTCTCCAGTCCACACCACTACTGCCCACCATGGCTTCCTCGTGCTCCAAATAGCGCTTCGATCAAGGACGACGGGCCACAAGGAGATGGCAGCTGCTACGCCTTGAGCTTGTGTTGGTTTTCCCGAACAGAGAGGATGATGAAGCACAAGAGCGTAAGTATTTCCCCGCTTTTTAGAACCAAGGTTTCAATCCAAGATGAGGCCACGACAAGTCCCTCGTGACCTGCACAAAACGATAGCTACTCGCAACCAACGCGATTAGGGGTTGTCAATCCCTTCACGGTCACTTACGAGAGTGAGATCTGATAGAGATAATGTTTTTGGTATTTTTGGTATAAAGATGCAAAGTGAAAAGTAAAAGGCAAAGTAAAAACAAAGTAAGTATAAAAGTGATGGAAATTGATATGATGAGAATAGACCCGGGGCCATAGGTTTCACTAGTGGCTTCTCTCATGAGCATAAGTATTCTACTTGGTGAACAAATTATCGTTGAGTAATTGATGAATTGAGCATAGTTATGAAGTTATCTAGGTATGATCATGTATATAGGCATCACGTCCGAGACAAGTAGATCAAACGATTCTCAGATCTACTACTATTACTCCACTCATCGACCGCTATCCAAAGATGCATCTAGAGTATTAAGTTAAAAACATAGTAACGCCTTAAGCAAGATGACATGATGTAGAGGAATAAATTCATGCAATATGATAAATACCCCATCTTGTTATCCTCGATGGCAACAATACAATACGTGCCTTGCAACCCTTTCTGTCACTGGGTAAGGACACCGCAACATTGAACCCAAAGCCATGCACTTCTCCCATTGCAAGAACTACCAATCTAGTTGGCCAAACCAAACGGATAATTCGAAGAGACTTGCAAAGATAACTCAATCATACATAAAAGAATTCATAGAAGATTCAAATATTATTCATAGATAAGCTGGATCATAAACCCACAATTCATCGGTCTCAACAAACACACCGCAAAAAGAAGATTACATCGAATAGATCTCCACGAGAGAGGGGGAGAACATTGTATTGAGATCCAAAAGAGAGAAGAAGCCATCTAGCTACTAGCTATGGACCCAAGGTCTGAACTAAACTACTCACACTTCATCTGGAGAGGCTATGGTGTTGATGTAGAAGCCTCCATGGTGGATGCCCTCCGACGGGCTCTAACAGGCCCCAAGATGGGATCTCGTGGATACAGTGAAGTTGTGGCAAGGGAATTATGTTTTGGCTCCTGTTTTGATCGCTTGGGGCAATGAGGTATATATAGGAGGAAGGAGTATGTCGCTGAGCTCGAGGGGCCCACGAGGCGGGGCGCGCCTAGGGGGCGCCCACCTCGTGACCGCCTCTAGTTCCTTGGCGAGGGTCCAAGTCTCCGGATCACGCTCGTGAGACAATCACGCTTCCGATGGTTTCATTCCGCTGGACTCTGCTTGATATTATGTTTCTTCAAATATCAAAAAGGCAAAAAACAGCAATTTCGGCTGGGCCTCCTAATAGGTTAGTCCAAAAGTAATATAAAAGTGGAAAATAAAGCCCATTATAGTCCAAAACAATAGATAAAGTAGCATGGAGCAATCAAAATTATAGATATGTTGGAGACGATCGGGCATCCCCAAGCTTAATTCCTCTCGTCCCTCGAGTAGGTAAATGATAAAAAGAGAATTTTTGATGCGGAGGATACTTTGGCATAATTTCAATGTAAATCTTCTTAATCATGGTATGAATATTCAGATCTAAAAGATTCAAGACAAAAGTTCATATTGACATAAAAATAAGAATACTTCAAGTACACTAACTAAGCAATTATGTCTTCTCAAACTAACATGGCCAAAGAAAGTTATCCCTACAAAATCATATAGTCTGGCTATGCTCCATCTTCCCCACATAAAGTATTTAAATCATGCACAACCCCGATGACAAGCCAAGCAATTGTTTCATACCTTAACATTTTCAAAACTTTTTCAATCTTCACGCAATACATGAGCGTGAGCCATGGATATAGCACTATATGGGCAATAGAATGGTGGTTGTGGAGAAGACAAAAGAGGGAAGATAGTCTCACATCAACTAGGCGATCAACGGCTATGGAGATGCCCATCAATAGATATCAATGTGAGTGAGTAGGATTTCCATGCAACGGATGCACTAGAGCTATAAGTATATGAAAGCTCAACAAAAGAAACTAAGTGGTGTGCATCCAACTCGCTTGCTCACGAAGACCTAGGGCATTTGAGGAAGCCCATCATTGGAATATACAAGCCAAGTTCTATAATGAAAAATTCTACTAGTATATGAAAGTGACAAAATGAGAGACTCTCTATCATGAAGATCATGGTGCTACTTTGAAGCACAAGTGTGGTAAAATGATAGTAACATTGTCCCTTCTCTCTTTTTTTCTTTTTATTTGGGCATTTTCTTTTTTTATGGCCTCTTTTTTTCGTCCGAGTCTCATCCCGACTTGTGGGGAATCATAGTCTCCATCATCCTTTCCTCACTTGGGACAATGCTCTAATAATGATGATCATCACACTTTTATTTTTCTTACAACTCAACAATTACAACTCGATACTTAGAACAAAATATGACTCTATATGAATGCTCCGCGGTGTAATGGATATGCAATGAAACATGAGTGACATGTATGAAAGAATTATGAATGGTGGCTTTGCCACAAATACGATGTCAACTACATGATCATGCTAGCAATATGACAATGATGGAGCGGTCATAACAAACGGAACGGTGGAAAGTTGCATGGCAATATATCTCGGAATGGCTGTGGAAATGCCATGATAGGTAGGTATGGTGGCTGTTTTGAGGAAGGTATATGGTGGTGTATGATACCGCTAAAAGGTGCGCGTATTAGAGAGGCTAGCAATAGTGGAAGGATGGGAAAAGTGCGATAATCCATGGACTCAACATTAGTAATAAAGAACTCATATATGCTACCTCTTGAGCAATCGCGCTGGATTTCCACGAAGAGGAGAGGATGATGCAGCAAAGTAGCGTAAGTATTTCCCTCAGCTTTTGAGAACCAAGGTATCAATCCAAAGAGGAGGCGACGCAAAGTCCCTCGTGACCTGCACAAAACGATAGCTACTCGCAACCAACGCGATTAGGGGTTGTCAATCCCTTCACGGGCACTTACGAGAGTGAGATCCGATAGAGATAATATTTTTGGTAGTTTTGGTATAAAGATGCAAAGTAAAAGTAAAAGCAAAGCAAGTAAATAAAGTGATAGAGATTTATATGATGGGAATAGACCCGGGGGCCATAGGTTTCACTAGTGGCTTCTCTCAAGAGCATAAGTATTCTATGGTGGGTGAACAAATTACTGTTGAGCAATTGATAGAATTGAGCATAGTTATGAGGTTATCCAGGCAATGATCATGTATATAGGCATCATGTCCGTGACAAGTAGACCGAAACGATTCTGCATCTACTACTATTACTCCACTCATCGACCGCTATCCAAAGATGCATCTAGAGTATTAAGTTAAAACAGAGTAACGCCTTAAGCAAGATGACATGATGTAGAGGAGTAAATTCATGCAATATAATAAATACCCCATCTTGTTATCCTCGATAGCAACAATACAATACGTGCCTTGCAACCCTTTCTATCACTGGGTAAGGTCACCGCAAGATTGAACCCAAAGCTAAGCACTTCTCCCATTGCAAGAACTACCAATCTAGTTGGCCAAACCAAACGGATAATTCGAAGAGACTTGCAAAGATAACTTAATCATACATAAAAGAATTCAGAGAAGAATCCATAGATAAGCTGGATCATAAACCCACAATTCATCGATCTCAACAAACACACCGCAAAAAGAAGATTACATCGAATAGATCTCCACGAGAGAGGGGGAGAACATTGTATTGAGATCCAAAAAGAGAGAAGAAGCCATCTAGCTACTAACTATGGACCCGAAGGTCTAAAGTAAACTACTCACACTTCACCGGAGGGGCTATGGTGTTGATGTAGAAGCCTCCATGGTGGATGCCCCTCCAGCCGAGCTCCTAACAGGCCCCAAGATGGGATCTCGTGGATACAGGAAGGCACGGCAAAGGAATTAGGTTTTTGGCCCGCCCCGATCTGCTGGGGCACGAGGTATATAGGAGGAAGGAGTACGCCGGTGGAGCTGTCAGGCCCACGAGGCAGGGGCGCGCCTGGGGGATGGTGCGCCTCACCTCGTGACCGCCTGCACTCCTTGGAGTAGGGTCCAAGTCTCCGGATCACGCTCGATGAGAAAATCACGCTCCCAAGGTTTCATTCCGCTTGGACTGCTTGATATTCCGCTTCTTCAAACACCTCAAATAGGCAAAAGGCAGCAATTTCGGCTAGGCCTCCGTTAATAGGTTAGTCCAAAAATAATATAAAAGTGGAAAATAAAGCCCATTATAGTCCAAAACAATAGATAAAGTAGCATGGAGCAATCAAAATTATAGATACGTTGGAGATGTATCAATATACTTATTGCAAAAATCTAGAAGTTATCAAAGCAAAGTATTACGCATGCTCCTAGGGGATATATTTGTAGAAAAGACCATCGTCATTCCCCGACCGCCACTCATAAGGAAGACAATCAATAAATAATCATGGTCCGAAGTTCATCACATAACGGTTCACCATAATGCATGCTACGGAATCACAAACTTCAACACAAGTATTCTTTAAATTCACAACTACTCAACTAGCATGACTCTAATATCATCATCTTCATATCTCAAAACAATTATCAAGCATCAAACTTATCTTAGTATTCAACGACTCAAAAGAAAGTTTCACATATCTTGAATACCAAGTATATTAACATTACAAATTACCATGCTATTAACGACTATTAAAATAATCTAAGTGAAGCATGAGAGATCAAGTTTTTTAAACAAATTCACCACCGTGTTTCAAAATATCTAAGCGAAGCACTACAGGAAAATTATCATGCTCAAAAGATATAAGTGAAGCACTATGAGCAAAACTATCAAGCTCAAAAGATATAAGTGAAGCACATAGAGTATTCTATCAAATTCCAATTCATGTATGGCTCTCCCAAAAGGTGTGTACAGCAAGGATGATTGTGGTAAACTAACAAGCAAAGACGTAAATAATACAAGATGCTCCAAGCAAAACACTTATCATGTGGTGAATAAAATATAGCTCCAAGTAAATTACCGATGGAAGTGGATTTAAAGAGGGATGCCTTCCGGGCATCCCCAAGCTTTGACTTTTGGTGTCCTTGATTATCTTGGGATGCCATGGGCATCCCCAAGCTTAGGCTCTTGCCACCCTTGTTCCATAATCCATCAAAAGAATTCACCCAAAACTTGAAAACTTCACAACACAAAACTCAATAGAAATCTCGTGAGTCTGCTAGAGAAAGAAAACAAAAGACTACTTTAAGGTACTGTCATGAAATCATTCTTTATTTATAGTGGTGTTAAACCTACTGTATTCCTACTTCTATATGGATCATAAACTATTTTACTAGCCATAGATTCATCAAAATAAGCAAACAACACACGCAAAACAGAATCTTCCAAAAACAGAACAGTCTGTAGTGGTCTGTAACTAACGCAAACTTCTGGAACTCAAAAACTTCTACCAAAATTAGACGACCTGGAAAATTTTTTATTGATCAGCAGAAATTGAATCAGTATTTTATCACGTTCGTGATTTTAACAATTCGGGCAATCGAGCACAAAGTTTCTAGAAATTACAGCAAGATCAAATAACTATCATCCAAGAAGATCCAATAGGTTTAACTTGGCACAAACACTAATTAAAACATAAAACCACATATAAACATAGGCTAGATGGATTGTTTATTCCTAAAAGCAAGGATAAATATTGGGTAGACTCCCAACAAGCGCTTTTCTTTAAAGCCTTTTAGCTAAGCAATGAGATTTCAATGATGCTCACATAAAAGACAAGAATTGAAGCACAAAGAGAGCATCATAAAACATGTGACAACAACATCTAAGTTCAACATACTTCCTATGCATAGGAATCTTATAGGCAAAGGAATCAAGGCAAGCAAAAACTAGCATATGCAAGGAAGCGTAAAGAGACAATAGCAATCTCAACATAGCGGGAGGTAATTTAGTAGCATGAAAATTTCTACAACCATATTTTCTCTCTCATAATAATTACATGTAGGATCATAGGCAAATTCAACAAAATAGCTATCACAAAGTATATTCTCAACACGATCCACATGCATGCAAAGTTGATACTCTTCCAAAATAGTGGGATTATCGTTAACTAAAGTCATGATTTCTCCAAGCCCACTTTTATCAAAAATTTCATAAGATTGAATGTTATCCAAATATGTGGGATCTAAAGTTAACACTCTTCCAAGACCACTTTCAATATTATTGCAAACAATATTATCAATCTCATATTCATCATGGGGATTAAATAAATTTTCAAGATCATAAGAAGAATCACCCCAATCATGATCATTGCAACAAGTAGAGGACATAGCAAAACTAGCATCCCCAAGCTTAGGGTTTTGCATCTTATTAGCACAATTGACATCAAAAGAATTTATAATAAAATCATTGCAATCATGCTTTTTATTCAAAGATCTATCATGAGTCACTTCACGGATTTCAGGCAAAACCTTATAAAGATAATCTTGTGCATCCAAATCACTAGGAATTGGTTCATCATAATTGGATCTCTTAAAAATATTGGCAAGCGGATGAGGATCCATAAACTTTTAGCAAATAAAAGAAGGCACATGGAGACACAAGATCAAACGGAAGAGGGGCGAATAAAACGGCAAGGGTGAAGTGGGGGAGAGGAAAACGAGAGGCAAATGGCAAATAATGTAATGCGAGAGATAGGGATTGTGATGGGTACTTGGTATGTTGACTTTATGTAGACTCCGAACGGCGCCGTAAATCCTTCTTGCTACGCCTTGAGCTTATGCTGGTTTTCCCCAAGATGAGAGGATGATGCAGCACAACAAAGATAAGTATTTCCTCAGCTTTTGAGAACCAAGGTATCAATCCAAGAGGAGGCCACGACAAGTCCCTCGACCTGCACAAAACGATAGCTACTCGCAACCAACGCGATTAGGGGTTGTCAATCCTTCACGGTCACTTACTTAGAGTGAGATCTGATAGAGATAATATTTTTGGTATTTTTGGTATAAAGATGCAAAGTGAAAAGTAAAAGGCAAAGTAAAAACAAAGCAAGTATAAAATTGATGGAGATTGATATGATGAGAATAGACCCGGGGCCATAGGTTTCACTAGTGGCTTCTCTCAGAGCATAAGTATTCTACTTGGGTGAACAAATTATCGTTGAGTAATTGATGAATTGAGCATAGTTATGAAGTTATCTAGGTATGATCATGTATATAGGCATCACGTCCGAGACAAGTAGATCAAACGATTCTGATCTACTACTATTACTCCACTCATCGATCGCTATCCAAAGATGCATCTAGAGTATTAAGTTAAAACATAGTAACGCCTTAAGCAAGATGACATGATGTAGAGGAATAAATTCATGCAATATGATAAATACCCCATCTTGTTATCCTCGATGGCAACAATACAATATGTGCCTTGCAACCCTTTCTCACACGGGTAAGGACACCGCAAGATTGAACCCAAAGCCATGCACTTCTCCCATTGCAAGAACTACCAATCTAGTTGGCCAAACCAAACGGATAATTCAAGAGACTTGCAAAGATAACTCAATCATACATAAAAGAATTCAGAGAAGATTCAAATATTATTCATAGATAAGCTGGATCATAAACCCACAATTCATCGGCCTCAACAAACACACCGCAAAAAGAAGATTACATCGAATAGATCTCCACGAGAGGGGGGAGAACATTGTATTGAGATCCAAAAGAGAGAAGAAGCCATCTAGCTACTAGCTATGGACCCAAGGTCTGAACTAAACTACTCACACTTCATCTGGAGAGGCTATGGTGTTGATGTAGAAGCCTCCGTGGTGGATGCCCTCCGACGGGCTCCTAACAGGCCCCAAGATGGGATCTCGTGGATACAGGAAGTTGCGGCGGTGGAATTATGTTTTGGCTCCTGTTTTGATCGCTTGGGGTATGTAGGTATATATAGGAGGAAGGAGTATGTCGGTGGAGCTCGAGGGGCCCACGAGGTGGGCGCGCCTAGGGGGCGCCCACCCTCGTGACCGCCTCCGTTCCTTGGCGAGGGTCCAAGTCTCCGGATCACGCTCGTGAGAAAATCACGCTCAAGGTTTCATTCCGCTTGGACTGCTCGATATTCTGCTTTTCAAATATCAAAAAGGCAAAAAACAGCAATTTCGGGCTGGGCCTCCTGCTAATAGGTTAGTCCCAAAAGTAATATAAAAGTGGAAAATAAAGCCCATTATAGTCCAAAACAATAGATAAAGTAGCATGGAGCAATCAAAATTATAGATACGTTGATACGACGCCAGCCATTGCTGCCGACCGGGTCGGCCAGCAGCCGGAGGACGATGACGCCCCAATGGAGAACGTGGTAGTCGACGATCCAGCGCCAACCCTCCTTCGCGCCATCCTCGCCGTGCATTGCGCCATGACCATCGGCGAGGCCCGTGCTCAATATATGGACAGGGTGAGGCAGATGCGTGAGGAGCAGTCTCGGAGGCGCAGCCGACGCCGCTTACAACCACCACCTCCTCTAGGAGCACCGCAGGCGAGGAGCAGATCGCCGCGAGTAGGCGGAGCAGGAGGTGCTTCGACCAGACGCTTCGCCCGCAAGGGCCGCCGAAAGCCGGGCGGTACCGCATGCGGTGGCGGAGGCTGCGCCTCCTACAAAGAGGCTAGCAAAGAGGGCGGCGAAGCGGGCGAGGCGCTGTTTGGCGAGACCGAGGACGAGGCAGAGGACAATGCCGGCCCGACGAAGTCCTCGCCACCGGGCGCCGACGAGGCCCTGCTTCCATCGAGCCTCGCGCACCAACAACGAGGAAGAGGACACCACTGCTCGCTGAGGCCCCGCCGCCAACAACGAGGCGAGGACATTGCCGGCTCACGAGGCCCCATCTTGCCGGCAACATGGGGAGGATTTACCGCTCACCGAGGCGCCACCCGCCGCAACGAGACAGAGGACATCGCCAGCCCGCCGAGGCCCCTCCTCGCGCCAACGAGGCCGCGCCACACGTAAACAAGGAAAGTAGAACACGGTAGGTCGCCGCCGCCGGTCCAAGTAAGGCCACCGCTGCTACCTCCGCTGAAGCTGTTAGGCGGGTTGACCATTGACGGCCGGTTAGCTTTTTGGCGCGACGTGAGTCGGGAGCTGCGCCGAGAAGAACGCTGCTTATTTAATCGCTGGTGTATTGGTCGATCGACACGCGGCCCAATAGGCCACATGTCGCTTACGCAATCGCACCGCAGCTAAGTCACCAAGCTTCGCTCGCTTAAGGGACATGTGGGTAGCTTCGTTAATTAATTATACCTCCAACAAGCACCCTTTTAGTTGAAGAATGTATGAAATGTAATGAAATCCTGCATGTTTATATGAACCGACCGTATTAATGAATTTATTTCATTAGTTCAATTCTCAGATCACCGGCATTGGATGAACATGCAAAAAAATACGACTAGCATTATTCCTGTGGTGATCACCTCGCTTGTAGCAGTTTCACATGTACTCCTCCGTCCTTTCTAGTCTCGCATACAAGTTTTGTCTGCAATAAGTATCTCTACTTTGACCAATCTTATACAAAAAAGTATGCACTTTCACAATGTGCTAAGTAAAAGGAAATGTATGAGTACAAAGAGTTTGAGCAGCTTTTAGCGCTTCAGACATTGCAATCAAACACACAGTGCCTGGCAATTCATAGAGAACATTCAAAACAATCGATGATTATGCATCTCAATGACTCACATGTCGAGGTAATATTTACTTCACAACTAAAGAATAAACAGAAAATTGATCGACGCACGACAAAGAAAGGGCGCCCCATTCAAAAATATCAAACGATGTCTTGCTAAAATCAATGAGCAAAATTTGACAAGGTTGTCCCATTCCAAAATATCAAATGCCTACGATTGTGGAATGGGCAGGGTTTGCCATCGCTCAGACATTGACATGGCACCTCGTGCAAATAAACCAGCTGTTTTTTTGTGCGCTCCACCAAAATCAACCAAATTGCATGTAGCTTGTATGATTTCGCCTTTATATGTTGCAACGCCTTGAACTTATCGGCACCTCCTTTCTTGTGGTGGAAACGAATGATTCGTGTATTCATGAACATTTTGTGCGTTCCCATTGAAATCAAGTTGAGCACCCCTGCTTGCACAAATACAAAAAGTGATTAGTATAAAGCAAACTGTACTATGATTTGACAGCTTCAACAGTACATACATGGTCCATGTAGATCACACTTTTAGAAAAATGGAACTCACCGTAAAGAATCCTAGAACAATAGTGTACTCACGCATCACAAAGAAAAATGGAGATTTATCACCCTTCCGAAATGAAGTTAGTTTGGTCTTGTGGGGAGTAATGTAACCATCCTTCAACTGCTCCTTCCGATGAGAAGATGGACGGGCTTCTTCATCCGCATAATCGAACTAGTCACTTCACGTAATCCATATTCTTCTTCAGAGGAAGATGATCCTGCAGTGCAAAGACAAGAGGACTACTAAATGCTAGCATCCATGTTTGCTCGAAAAAAGGAAAGGAAATATTTAAAACAGCACATGATGAAGCACTTCTCAAGGACAATACCACTTTTTCATGACAAGATTCAAACAAGAGCACAACACCAATAGAGATGACAAAGCTCAATCATATGGATGAAATCAGGGCTTAGTACCAACCTTTGTCGAGGTTGATTGTGTAGAGCATACAGATGAAGCACTTCTCCTAACCATCTGCTGCTATCTACGGGGTGGCCATGCTTATTATATACTCCTCGATTAGTTTAATGTTTCCAACATCTTCTAGTGCAGTTCCACTAAAATATATGGTATCTTCAAAGAAGATCCTGTTTACACTAGTAGTGATAATTACGATGGCATCAAATCAGTGGCAAAACAATTGCTCGCTCCATCCATAGCAATAAATTAAGATGCAAACTATATCATTACTTGTGTCATCACAATTCCAAAGGTTTCATTACAAGACCGAGTTGATTTTGTTTTTCTTCCGCTTGTTCTTCCCTTCATCACTTGGTTCAATAATGCATAAGCTTCGCTTTCAATGTAAGATTTGGCATGTCAATTAGGGAGCACAAGTATAGTACTAAACTTAATTTTCTCGATGAAAGTGGAAAATACAGGCCAGCAGCCAGAAATATCCTTATCTTACCTCAATGGGATATTATGGTGCACATACAGATTGGAAGTCTTGTTCCATTTGTGCAGTTCACTAAAATTAAGCAACATTATCGCATAAGTATCACAACATATGAAAGCACACCGCAGAATCATGTGAAAGAAGGCTAGTATCGACCTCTCATGATGCGGAATTCAAACAACTCACGAGAAGAAGATCTGAACCAAATTCGCTTTAATGAAGGAAATATGCCCTATAGGCAATAATAAAGTTATTATTTATTTCCTCATATCATGATAAATGTTTATTATTCATGCTAGAATTGTATTAACCGGAAACATGATACATGTGTGAATACATAGACAAACATAGTGTCACTAGTATGCCTCTACTTTACTAGCTCATTGATCAAAGATGGTTATGTTTCCTAACCATAGGCATGTGTTGTCATTTGATTAATGGGATCACATCATTAGGAGAATGATGTGATTGACTTGACCCATTCCGTTAGCTTAGCACTTGATCGTTTAGTATGTTGCTATTGGTTTCTTCATGACTTATACAAAGTTCCTGCAACTATGAGATTGTGCAAATCCCGTTTACCGGAGGAACACTTTGTGTGCTACCAAACGTCACAACGTAACTGGGTGATTATAAAGGTACTCTACAGGTGTCTCCAAAAGTATATGTTGAGTTGGCATAAATTCGAGATTAGGTTTTGTCACTCCGATTGTCGGAGAGGTATCTCTGGGCCTTCTCGGTAATACTCATCACCCAAGCCTTCCAAGCATTGTAACTAATGAGTTAGTTATGAAATGATGTATTATAGAACGAGTAAAGAGACTTGCCGGTAACGAGATTAAACTAGGTATTGGATACCGACGATCGAATCTCGGGCAAGTAACATACCGATGACAAAGGGAACAACGTATGTTGTTATGCGGTTTGACCGATAAAGATCTTCGTAGAAAATGTAGGAACCAATATGAAAATCCAGGTTCCACTATTGGTTATTGACCGAGAATAGTTCTAGGTCATGTCCACATAGTTCTCGAACCCGTAGGGTCCGCACGCTTAACGTTACGATGACAGTTTTATGAGTTTATAAGTTTTGATGTACCGAAGTTTGTTCGAGTCCCGATGTGATCACGACATGACGAGGAGTCTCAAATGGTCGAGACATAAAGATTGATATATTGAAGCCTATGTTTGACTTTGAATAGTTCCGGTGAAATCGATTTTACCGAACACCGGGGTTACCGAACCTCCCGGGGTTAATGGGCCTTAATGGGCCATGAGGGAGAAGAGGAGGGCCGCCAGGCAGGCCGCGCCTCCCCCCTAGTCCGAATAGGACAGGAAGGGGGCGGCGCCTTTCCTCTTTCCCTCCCCCAAGTCCTAATCCAACTAGGAAAAGGTCCTACTCCCTGGGAGGGACTCCGCCGCCCCTCCTAGGGCCGGCCGCACCCCCTGCTCCTTTATATACGGGGCAGGGGGCACCCTAGAACACACAAGTTGATCTACGGATCGCCTTAGCCGTGTGCAGTGCCCCTTCCACCATATTCCACCTCGGTCATATCGTCGCGAGTTTAGGCGGCCCCGCGCCGTAGAACATCATCATCGCCACCACGCCGTCAGGTCGACGGAACTCATCCCCGACACCCTGCTGGATCGGAGTCCGGGGATCATCATCGAGCTGAACGTGTGCAGAACACGGAGGTGCCGTACGTTCGGTACTTGGATCGGTCGGATCGTGAAGACGTACGACTACATCAACCGCGTTGTTATAACTCTTCCGCTTTCGGTCTACGAGGGTACGTGGACACACTCTCCTCTCTGCTATGCATCACCATGATCTTGCGTAGCGAGGATATTTTTGAAATTACTACGCTCCCCAACGGTGGCATCCGAGGCTGGTTTTATGCGCTGATGTTATATGCACGAGTAGAACACAAGTGAGTTGTGGGCGATGTAAGTCATACCGCTTACCAGATGTCATACTTTGGTTCGGCGGTATTGTGAGATGAAGCGCCCGACCGACATTACGCCAGACGCTTACGCGAGACTAGTTTCACCGCCATGCAGCACTCGCTGCTTAAAGGTGATTGGCGGTGTCTGCTCTCTCACTTTAGTTGAACCGAGTGTGGCTACGCCTGCCTTTTGCGAAGGTTTAAACATCATCAACTTGACAAACTATCGCTGTGGTTTTGATGCGAGGTAAGAACGGTTCTTGCTCAGCCCGTAGCAGCCACGTAAAACTTGCAACAACAAAGTAGAGGACGCCTAACTTGTTTTTGCAGGCATGTTGTGATATGATATGGTTAAGGCGTGATGCTATATTTTATTGTATGAGATGATCATGTTTTGTAACCGAGTTATCGGCAAATGGGCAGGAGCCATATGGTTGTCGCTTTATTGTATGAAATGCAAACGCCATGTAATTGCTTTACTTTATCAATAAGCGGTAGCGATAGTCGTAGAAGCAATAGTTGGCGAGACGACAACGATGCTACAATGGAGATCAAGGTATCGCGCCGGTGATGATGGTGATCATGATGGTGCTTCAGAGATGGAGATCACAAGCACAAGATGATGATGACCATATCATATCACTTATATTGATTGCATGTGATGTTTATCCTATATGCATCTTATCTTGCTTTGATTGACGGTAGCATTTTAAGATGATCTCTCACTAAAAATTATCAAGAAGTGTTGTCCCTGAGTATGCACCGTTGCCATAGTTCGTCGTGCCCAGACACCACGTGATGATCGGGTGTGATAAGCTCTACGTCCATCTACAACGGGTGCAAGCCAGTTTTGCACACGCAGAATACTCAGGTTAAACTTGACGAGCCTAGCATATGCAGATATGGCCTCGGAACACGGAGACCGAAAGGTCGAGCGTGAATCATATAGTAGATATGATCAACATAGTGATGTTCACCATTGAAAACTACTCCATCTCACGTGATGATCGGTTATGGTTTAGTTGATTTGGATCACGTGATCACTTAGATGACTAGAGAGATGTTTGTCTAAGTGGGAGTTCTTAAATAATATGATTAATTGAACTTAAATTTATCATGAACTTAGCACCTGATAGTATTTTGCTTATCTATGTTTGTTGTAGATAGATGGCTCGTGCTGTTGTTCAGTTGAATTTTAATGTGTTCCTTGAGAAAGCAAAGTTGAAAGATGATGGTAGCAATTACACGGACTGGGTCCGTAACTTGAGGATTATCCTCATTGCTACACGTAAGAATTACGCCCCGAAGCACCGCTAGTGCCAGTGCCTGCTGCAGGAGCAACGCCGGTTGTGAATGTGTGCGAGCAAAGCTGATGACTACTCTATAGTTCAGTGTGCCATGCTTTACGGCTTAGAACCGGTCTTCAACGACGCTTTGAACGCCATGGAGCATATGAGATGTTCCAGAGTTGAAGTTAATATTCCAAGCAAATGCCCGGATTGAGAGATATGAAGTCTCCAATAAGTTCTATAGCTGCAAGATGGAGGAGAATAGTTCTGCAAGGAGCATATACTCAAAATGTCCGGGTATAATAATCACTTGATTCAACTGGGAGTTAATCTTCCGGATGATAGTGTCATTGACAGAATTCTCCAATCACTGCCACCAAGCTACAAGAGCTTCGTGATGAACTATAATATGCAAGGGATGAACAAGACACTTCCCGAGCTCTTCGCAATGCTAAAAGCTGCGGAGGTAGAAATCAAGAAGGAGCATCAAGTGTTGATGGTCAACAAGACCACTAGTTTCAAGAAAAAGGGCAAAGGGAAGAAGAAGGGGAACTTTAAGAAGAACAACAAGCAAGTTGCTGCTCAAGAGAAGAAACCCAAGTCTGGACCTAAGCCTGAAACTGAGTGTTTCTACTGCAAGCAACCTGGTCACTGGAAGCGGAACTGCCCCAAGTATTGGGCGGATAAGAAGGATGGCAAGGTGAACAAAGGTATATGTGATATACATGTTATTGATGTGTACCTTACTAGAGCTCGCAGAGCACTGGTATTTGATACGGGTTCTGCTAATATTTGCAACTCAAACAGGACTACGGAATAAGCGAGCATCGCCAAGGACGAGGTGACGATGCGCTGGGAAACGGTTCCAAAGTTGATGTGATCGCGGTCGGCACGCTACCTCTACATCTACCTTCGGATTAGTTTTAGACCTAAATAATTGTTATTTGGTGCCAGCGCTGAGCATGAACATTATATCTGGATCTTGTTTGATGCGAGACGGTTATTCATTTAAATCAGAGAATAATGGTTGTTCTATTTATATGAGTAATATCTTTTATGGTCATGCACCCTTGAAGAGTGGTCTATTCTTATTAAATCTCGATAGTAGTGATACACATATTCATAATGGCGGCCAAAAGATGCAGAGTTGATAATGATAGTGCAACTTATTTGTGGCACTGCCGTTTAGGTCATATCGGTGTAAAGCGCATGAAGAAACTTCATACTGATGGACTTTTGGAACCACTTGATTATGAATCACTTGGTACTTGCGAACCGTGCCTCATGGGCAAGATGACTAAAACACCGCTCTCCGGTTCTATGGAGAGAGCAACAGATTTGTTGGAAATCATACATACAAATGTATGTGGTCCGATGAATGTTGAAGCTCGTGGCGGATATCGTTATTTTCTCACCTTCACAGATGATTTAAGCAGATACGGGTATATCTACTTAATGAAGCATAAATATGAAACATTTGAAAAGTTCAAAGAATTTCAGAGTGAAGTTGAGAATCATCGTAACAAGAAAATAAAGTTTCTACGATCTGATCGTGGAGGAGAATGTTTGAGTTACGAGTTTGGTCTACATTTGAAACAATGCGTGATAGTTTCGCAACTCACGCCACCTGGAACACCACAGCGTAATGGTGTGTCCGAACGTCGTAATCGTACTTTACTAGATATGGTGCGATCTATGATGTCTCTTACCGATTTACCACTATCATTTTGGGGTTATGCTTTAGAGACGGCCGCTTTCACGTTAAATAGGGCACCATCAAAATCCGTTGAGACGACACCTTATGAACTATGGTTTGGCAAGAAACTAAAGTTGTCGTTTCTGAAAGTTTGGGGTTGCGATGCTTATGTGAAAAAGCTTCAACCTGATAAGCTTGAACCCAAATCGGAAAAATGTATCTTCATAGGATACCCAAAGGAGACAATTGGGTACACCTTCTATCACAGATCCAAGGCAAGACATTCGCTGTTAAGAATGGATCCTTTCTAGAGAAGGAGTTTCTCTCGAAAGAAGTGAGTGGGAGGAAAGTAGAACTTGATGAGGTAACAGTACCATCTCCTTATTGGAAAGTAGTTCATCACAGAAATCGGTTCCTGTGAAACCTACACCAGTTAGTGAGGAAGTTAATGATGATGATCATGAAACTTCAGATCAAGTTGTTACTGAACTTCGTAGATCAACCAGAGTAAAATCCGCAACAGAGTGGTACGGTAATCCTATTCTGGAAGTCATGCTACTAGATCATGCTGAACCTACGAACTATGAAGAAGCGATGGTGAGCCCAGATTCCGCAAAATGGCTTGAAGCCATGAAATCTGAGATGGGAACCATGTATGAGAACAAAGTGTGGACTTTGGTTGACTTGCCCGATGGTCGGCAAGCAATAGAGAATAAATGGATTTTCAAGAAGAAGACTGACGCTGATGGTAATGTTACTGTTTACAAAGATCGACTTGTTGCAAAAGGTTTTCGACAAGTTCAAGGGGTTGACTACGATGAGACCTTCTCACCCGTAGCGATGCTTAAGTCTGTCCGAATCATGTTAGAAATTGCCGCATTTTATGATTACGAAATATGGCAGATGGATGTCAAAACTGCATTTCTGAATGGATTTCTGGAAGAAGAGTTGTATATGATGCAACCGGAATGTTTTGTCGATCCTAAGGGAGCTAACAAAGTGTGCAAGCTCCAACGATCAATCTATGGTCTGGTGCAAGCCTCTCGAGTTGAATAAACGCTTGATAGTGTAATCAAAGATATGGTTTTATATGCACTTTTGGAGAAGCCTCAGATTTACAAGAAAGTGAGTGGAGCTCAGAGAATTTCTAATATTATATGTGGACTATATATTGTTGATTGGAAATGATATAGAATTTCTGGATAGCATAAAAGGATACTTGACTAAAAGTTTTTCAATGAAGGACCTCGTGAAGTTGTTATATATTAGGCATCAAGATCTATAGAGATAGATCAAGACGCTTGATTGGACTTTCACAATGCACATACCTTGATAAAGTCTTGAAAAGTTCAATATGGATCAGTGCAAAGAAAGGGTTTTTGCCTGTATTATAAAGTATAAGATTGAGTCGACTCAAAGCCCCACCACCGCAGAAGATAGAGAGAAAATGAAAGGACTTCCCTATGCTTCAGCCATAGGCTCTATCATGTATGCAATGCTGTGTACCAGACATGATGTGTGCCTTGCTATTAGTTTAGCAGGGAGGTACCAAAGTAATCCAGAGTGGATCATCGACAGCGGTCAAGAATATCCTGAAATACCGAAAAGGACTAAGGATATGTTTTCGCTTATGGAGGTGACAAAGAGCTTGTCGTAAAGGGTTACGCCGATGCAGGTTTTGACACTGATCCGGACGATTCTAAATCGCAAACCGGATACGATTTTTATTAAACGGTGGAGCTGTAAGTTGGTGCAGTTCTAAACAAAGCGCCGTATGGCGGATCTACATGTGAAGCGGAGTACATAGCTGCTTCGAAGCAGCAAATGAAGGAGTCTGGATGAAGGAGTTCATTTCCGATCTAGGTGTTATACCTAGTGCATCGGGACCAATGAAGATCTTCTCGTGACAATATCGTGCAATTGCCTTGGCAAAGGAATCCCGATTTCACAAGAGGACCAAGCACATCAAGAGACGCTTCAATTCCATTCGGGACCAAGTCCAAGTGGGAGACATAGAGATTTGCAAGATACATACGGATCTGAATATTGCAGACCCATTGACTAAGCCTCTCTCACGAGCAAAACATGATCAGCACCAAGACTCCATGGGTGTTAGAATCATTACTGTGTAATCTAGATTATTGACTCTAGTGCAAGTGGGAGACTGAAGGAAATATGCCCTAGAGGCAATAATAAAGTTATTATTTATTTCTTCATATCATGATAAATGTTTATTATTCATGCTAGAATTGTATTAACCGGAAACATGATACATGTGGGAATACATAGACAAACATAATGTCACTAGTATGCCTCTAGTTGACTAGCTCATTGATCAAAGATGGTTATGTTTCCTAACCATAGGCATGTGTTGTCATTTGATTAATGGGATCACATCATTAGGAGAATGATGTGATTGACTTGACCCATTCCGTTAGCTTAGCACTTGATCGTTTAGTATGTTGCTATTGGTTTCTTCATGACTTATACAAAGTTCCTGCAACTATGCTATTGTGCAACTCCCGTTTACCGGAGGAACACTTTGTGTGCTACCAAACGTCACAACGTAACTGGGTGATTATAAAGGTACTCTACAGGTGTCTCCAAAAGTATATGTTGAGTTGGCATAAATTCGAGATTAGGTTTTGTCACTCCGATTGTCGGAGAGGTATCTCTGGGCCTTCTCGGTAATACTCATCACCCAAGCCTTGCAAGCATTGTAACTAATGAGTTAGTTATGAAATGATGTATTACAGAACGAGTAAAGAGACTTGCCGGTAATGAGATTAAACTAGGTATTGGATACCGACGATCGAATCTCGGGCAAGTAACATACCGATGACAAAGGGCGTATGTTGTTATGCGGTTTGACCGTTAAAGATCTTCGTAGAAAATGTAGGAACCCATATGAACATCCAGGTTCCACTATTGGTTATTGACCGAGAATAGTTCTAGGTCATGTCTACATAGTTCTCGATCCCGTAGGGTCTGCACGCTTAACGCTATGGCGACAGCTTTATGAGTTTATAAGTTTTGATGTACCAAGTTTGTTCGAGTCCCGGATGTGATCACGGACATGACGAGGAGTCTCAAATGGTCGAGACATAAAGATTGATATATTGAAGCCTATGTTTGACTTCGAATAGTTCCGCTGAAATCGATTTTACCGAACACCGGCGGTTACCGAACCTCCCGGGGTTAATGGGCCTTAGTGGGCCATGAGGGAGAAGAGGAGGGCCGCCAGGCAGGCCGCACGCCTCCCCCTAGTCCGAATAGGACAAGGAAGGGGGCGGCGCCTTTCCTCTTTCCCCCCCCAAATCCTAATCCAACTAGGAAAGGGGGGAGTCCTACTCCCGTGGGAGTAGGACTCTCCGCGCCTCCTCCTAGGGCCGGCCGCACTTCTTGCTCCTTTATATACGGGGCAGGGGCACCCTAGAACACACAAGTTGATCTACGGATCGCTCTTAGCCGCAGCGGTGCCCCTTCCACCATATTCCACCTCGGTCATATCGTCATGAGTTTAGGCGAAGCCCCGCGCCGTAGAACATCATCATCATCACCACGCCGACGCGTCGACGGAACTCATCCCCGACACCCTGCTGGATCGAGTCCGGGATCGCCATCGAGCTGAACGGTGCGTAACACGGAGGTGCTGTACGCTCGTACTTGGATCGGTCGGATCGTGAAGACGCACGACTACATCAACCGCTTGTTATAACGCCCGCTTTTAGGGTCTACGAGGGTACGGGACACACTCTCCCTCTCGGATCTCACGAGGGTACGTGGACACACTCTCCCTCTCATTGCTATGCATCACCATGATCTTGCTTCCCCCACTCCTTTCCTCTTTGAACCACGCCCTAGATTCATGGTATACATGCAGCTAGAGCAATGCATGTGGATTAAGTAAATTATACCTTAAGGTTCTTGGGCGTGGTTCGTGGATGACGCGACGGCGGGCGAAGAAGAAGGGGTCGGAGGCCCTCCCCGCCCACTGGGTGGAAAGTGAATAGCTGCGCCGGTAGTGGTTCCTTCTCACGACGGCGACAGCAAGCTAAGCCTCCTTCCTTCCCCGGCGGACGGATCCTGCCGCTCTTTTGAGCAGCAGTGAGGGAGAGACAGAGGCCAACAAAGTCTTGTTTAGATCTGGAGAGGGCGAGAGAGTTGAAGAGAGCAACTACAAGCGCCGAGGCTCCACCGGGAGGGAGAGAGTGAAGAGAGCAACTACAAGCGCCGAGGCTCCAGCTATATATATATAATCGAGAGAGTGTGAAGGCAAACCCTAGAAAACATTTTGACCAGCCCCTATGTGCTTCTTCGCCCATTGGTTGTCTTCGTCCGTAAAAATCCATAAAAAGTTACGCTATGCTTGGACTCGCTTGGTATTAATTATCCGCGATGTAAAAAACATGCAAAAAACAACAACCGGGCGCTATACACTATGTCAATAGGTTAGTACCAAAAAATGATATAAAATGACTATAAAATGATTATAAAACATCCAAGATTGATAATATAACAACATGGAAGAATAAAAAATTATAGATACGTTGGAGACGTATAAGTTATGGACCGGAGAGGTGTCTCGGTTATGTCTACATAGTTCTCGAACCCGTAGGGTCCGCACGCTTAACGTTCGATGATGATATAGTATTATATGAGTTATGTGATTTGGTGACCGAATGTTGTTCGAAGTCTCGAATGAGATCACGTACATGACGAGGAGTCTCAAAATGGTCGAGAGGTAAAGATTGATATATAGGACGAGGGTATTCGGACGCAAGAAGTGTTTCGGGAGGGGGGGTACCGGTACTTATCGGTCACCAGACGGGGTTTCGCACCCCGCAAAAGATATGGGCCTTATGGGCCAAGAGGGAAACGACGAGCCACAAGGGGCTGGTGTATCGCCTGACGCGGTTATATCTCCCACGGTGTCGAGGCACGACTTAGAGGCATAACCGCATTGAAAGCAATGTCGCAAGTGAGGTAATCTTCACACAACCCATGTAATAAATAAGGAAAGAGATACATAGTTGGCTTACAAATGCCACTTCACACAAGACATAAATAAACATCCATCATTCAGAGTACACTCAAGGTCCGACTACGGAACCAAAATAAAAGAAGATACCCCAAATGCTACACAGATCCCCAATCGCCCCAACTCGGGCACCACTATCGATCATCGTGAAAAGACACATAGTAACGACCACGCCTCGTCGAACTCCCACGTGAGCTCGGTTGAGTCACCTGCACTTGCATCATCGGAACTCGCAACTGTTTTGAAGTATCTGTGAGTCATGGGACTCAGCAATCTCACACCACGAGATCAAGACTATTTAAGCTTATAGGAAGGACAGGTAGTAAAGTGGAGCTGCAGCAAGCGACTAGCATATATGGTGGCTACATCGCAAAAGAGAGCGAGAAGAGAAGCAAAGCACGGTCGAGAAGCTAATAGCGATCAAGAAGTGATCCTAAACTACTTACGCCGACATAACTCCAACATCTGTTCACTTCCCTGACTACCCGAGAAGAGACCATCACGGTTACACACGCGTTGATGTGTATTTTATTGAGGTCAACTTTGGGTTTTCTACAACCGACATTAACAAATTCCCATCTGCCTCATAACCGCGGGCACGGCTTTCAAAGATATTACCTCGCAGGGTGTCCCAACTTAGCCCATTATAAGCTCTCACGGTCAACGAAGGATATTCTTCTACCGGAAGACCCGATCAATCTCGAATCCTGACTACAAGACATTTCGACAAAGAATAAAACAAGACCAGAAGACCACCCGACTGTGCCAACAAACCCGATAGGAGCTGCACATATCTCGCTCGTGGCACACCGGATAAGCTAAGCGCACAGAACCGACGAATCCATGTTGCCAAGGAATGGTCCCGACGGTGTTCTAGTTTGGACCAACGCAAGGAGCACCGCCCGGGTTTAAAATAAGATGACCTCGAGCTCGCGAAACCCGGGAAAAGGCTTAGGTGGCAAATGGTAAAACCAATGTTGGGCCTTGCCGGACGAGTCTTATTCAAAGCGAACTGTCAAGGGGGTCCCATAAATCACCCAACCGTAAGGAACGCTAAATCAAGGAACATAACACCGTATGACGGAAACTAGGGTGGCAAGAGGAACAAAACACTGCATAAGGCCGAGCCTTCCACCCTTTACCAAGTATATAGATGTATTAATTATAGCAGATATATATATTGTGATATCCCCAACAAGTAAACATGTTCCAACAAGGAACAACATCTCCATGTCCCAACAAGGAACAAACTTCAACTTCACCGCAACTAGCAACGCTATAAGAGGGCTGAGCAAAGCGTAACATAGCCAATCAACGGTTTGCTAGGAAAAGGATGGTTAGGGCTGACATGGCAATATGGGTGGCATGATATAGCAAGTGGTAGGCATCGCAGCATAGGCATAGCAAAAGAGCGAGCAACTAGCATAGCAAAGATAGAAGTGATTTCGAGGGTATGGTCATCTTGCTCGCAATGTTCTCAGAGTTGTCGAAAGCTTGATCCTCGTAAGCGCTTCTCAACAGGTTCCTCGCTCACGCACTCGCCTCCGACTCTACCCAAAGCAACAACACAAACAAAGGAACCACAATAAATCACGGTGCAATGCACAATCAACATGATGCAAAACATGACATGATATGGATGGATGATATGCAATGCGATAAAGGCCCGAAGGTAATGATGAACCAGGCATCAACTTGGCAAACCAAGCATGCCACTGAAAGATGAGATGATTTCGTTGAAATCGATATAAAGATCACCGAATCGGATGCACGGTTTGGAAATGACAAGCAAAACAAGAATGGCGAAATCTGCCATTAACAGCATGATGCCACTTAGCAAGCAACAATTAATTAAGCTACTGCACCCAAACGTATCAACAAGGCACATAGCAGTGATCTACACAAGATGCTCGACAAAAGATGAGCACTGAGCTACGGCTAGTTCACATCATAACAGGTTCAAACAAGCATGGCAAAAGTGCACAAAATATCAGGCTGGACATGGCAAAACAGCATCAGGTTGCAATGTTCAGAGCAACAAAACTACATGCTACAGGAACTTAAAATAGCAAAACATGGCATGGCATGAATCTACTCAAAGCATAGATCAAAATTCCTTACTGACCATAAGCCAAAAGGATCAGAAAATATAGTAACACCCATGTCAATATTGAAAGTTTCATAACAGATTCAGCAACATGACATGTCAAAACTGATAACGAGAGGGCATGTTTACAAGCTCAATGCACTCACTACAGAGCCTTATATGAAAAACTAAGCATACATACATCAAGAAGACATGACATAGAAGACATATATGGCAAGAAAAAATAACATAGCATACATGGGACAACCACAACAACCTGGGCAAAATTGAATAACACGTATACAATCTGCCAGGAAACATTTGGTAGCAAAAGTAGAGCTCGATTGACTCAAGCTATGGCATCCCATAATTGCAAACAAAGGCATGGATGGATAGAGCAAGACATGTTTTACAAAACACCCTTACTGAAGTATCTCAAAATATGCATAGATCTCTTGGTAGCATCAAGTTAACATGGCATCAAAATCAGCTAAAACAGGGCTGAAATCAGCAACATCAGCACACCTACTTTGTGCTTGTGCTAGTCACCACATAGATCACAAAAATACATGTCATACACCCCTGGAAAGATGGCATGGCATATTTCAAAACACATGTAGGACTCAAAATCATAGGGTGCACACATTAACCATGGCAAAAATAACAAAAGTGCAAGTTCTGTTACGAAACAGAAACTATCATCACATAGCACTCTTCCAACAGCATTTCGGGCATCAAGATGAGCTCAAATGAAAATGATGCAATGAAATGAAATGATCTACTCTTCGAGGCGAACATTTTGACATATTATACGCGCAAAATGGATCTACAGATGCAAAGATATAGCATGTTGAAAATGCAACAAAAATCACTAATATGAAAAGACTTAGAGAAAAGAAAGGGAGAGAGAGGTCAACGGGCTCTCGGCCCGAGGCCGGATCTGGATCGGGGCTCGGCCCGATCAGCGACGGCGGCGGCGGCGCGGGCCGGCGAGGAGGAGGGAGGTCGCCGGCGGGTGAGGGCGAGGTCGCCGGGCGGCGGTGGTCGGCGGAGGCGGCGGCGCTGGCGCGGCGAGGCGCGGCGAGGTCGCTGGCGGCGGCCGGTGGCGGCGGGCGGCAGCCGGGCCGGTCGGAGGTCGCTGGAGGCGGAGGGCGGTGGCGTTCGCTGGCGGCGCTGGGCGGCCGAGGCGGCGGCGCTGCTGACCGGCGCGGCGCGCGCGCGCTGGTCGGGCGGGTTTCGCCTGGCTCGGCGGGCGGCGGCGCGCGAGCGACGGGCGCGACAGGTGGCGGCTGCCACTGGCTGCGGGCGGCGGCGATAGGTCCGCGCTGGCGGATACGCCCGCGCGGGCGCAGACGGATTTTAGGGTTTCGGGAAGGGATGATCCGGATTTGGAGGGGGTTTGCTTAAATAGGCATAGAGGGAGCTAGGAGAGTCCAAATGAGGTGTAGTTTTCCACACGATCGTGATCGAACGACGGAGAGCATGGAAGTGACTTAGATGGGTTATTGGGCTGTTTTGAGGGTGTTGGGCTGCAACTTAAAATAGGCCTTTAGAGAGTGCGTTAACTGCTGAGTACCAAACGAGCTCCAAATGACCAAACTTGACCGGTGGTCACGGTGGTATACCAAGGCCACTAGACAAACCTCGTTCATTTCGAGAAGGTTTAGTACCCGCATTACCAAAAAACGAAAAGGGACCGCCGGAGATAGGAGTGCCGAATGCAAAACGGACAACGGAAAATGCTCGAATCATGAGACTAACACGTATGCAAATGCGATGCACATGATGACATGATAAAATGCATGACATAGACAAAAAGCAAAATGAAGAAAACCCAGCCACGGAGGGAATATCATATATCAATGCCGAAATGGCAAGAGTTGGAGTTACAAATATGGAAAGTTACTCCGGTGTTACAACACTCCACCACTACAAGAGGATCTCGCCCCGAGATCTAGGACCGAAAGAACTCCTGATACTCGAACGGAGGTGATCCTCGTGCTCCCGTGTAGCTTCTCGGAATGGTGTGACCACTTCACTTTCAGGAATTTGATTGACTTGTTGCGTAGTCTTGCGCCGGCTTTCTTCAAGAATAGCAACGGGTGCTCATGATAAGAGAGATCTTCTTGAAGGTCAATCTCTTCGGTTGATAGTGCTCTCAGAGTCTTGAAGCACTTATGGGCCGTGACACGTGAAACACATCGCACGCTTGCAAAGTTGGATGGAAGCTCGTTGATAGGCTAGATCGCTTCTTTCCCAATGATCTTGAAAGGACCCACGATCTAGGGGCAAGCTTCCTTTGATACCGGGTTTACGAGTGCCTTTCATTGAGAGACGCAGAGGTAGACATGGTCTCCGATTTCAAAAGCCACATCACGGTGCTTATCATCATAATAGTTTTCCGCGCGATTGCGCTGCTTTGAGATTCTCATGAATGACTTGGCACATTTCTTCCGCTTCGGATCAAGTCATTGCCAAGAAGTTGGCGCTCACCTGCCTCGCACCAATTGAGAGGAGTACAACACTTTCGCCATAGAGAATTTCAATGGGGCCTTGCCCAACTCGCTTGGAAGCTGTTGTTGTAGGAGAATTCGCATATGGAAGACAATCTTCCCACTTCATACCAAGGAAATGACACAAGCCCCGAGCATATCTTCAAGGATTTGATTTACTCGCCAACTTGGCCACTTGTTTGAGGATGGAAAGCTGTGATGAAACGAATGTTGGTGCCTATGGCCTTCAAAAGAATCCTAAACTTGAGGTAAAGATGCTGCCACGGTCTCAAGAGATCACTTGTGGAATGCCGCAAAGAGACAATCCTCGAGGTGTATAGCTCGCCAACCGAGCTGCTGTGATGGATTCTTTGATAGGAAGAAAATGAGCCACTTTAGTAAGCTTGTCAATGACAACAAAGATAGCATCATTTCCACGCTTGACTTTGGAAAGCCACCACGAAGTCCATTTCAATATGATCAAACTTCCATTCGTGAATAGCAAGAGGTTGGAGGAGACCACTGGTCTTTGGTGTTCGCTTTCACTCTTCTCGCAGACATCACACTCATTCACGAATTGAGCAATTTCGCTCATTCGAGTCCACCAATGTGACTGCTTGAGATCATGGTACATCTTCGCATTTCCGTGATGAATGGATAGAAGCGAATTGTGAGCCTGCTCATAATGACTTTTCGCAGATCACCCTTAGGAACCACAATCCGTCCTCAAAGAACAGAGTATCTTTGTCATCAACGTGGAAGCACTTGTACTTGAAATGCCCTTGTCGATACCACGCTTCACCTTCTTCACCATGGTATCCGTGGTTGAGCCTCACGAATCTGATCTTCCAAAGTAGGAGAGACTATGAGGTTGGCAAGAAAGCCTTGAGGAACAACTTGAAGATTCAGCTTATGGAAAGCTTCACGAGATCCGCCGAAAGGGCTTGAGGATTAGACTGCTGCAAAGAAGCCTTCCCGCTCAAGGCATCTCAAATGACATTGGCCTTGCCCGAGTATATTCAATACTTGGGTTGTACTTGAATCATTTCACCCATCGAGTCTGCTCCGAGGTTGAGGTTGGGCTGAGTGAAGATGTACTTGAGACTCTTGTGATCGGTGAAAATGTCCACTTTCCTTCCCAACAAGAGATGTCTCCACGTTATTAATGCATGGACAATCGCCGCCAACTCAAGATCGTGAGGGGTAGTTCTTTTCGTTGGGCTTCAATCAAGTAGAGGTATAAGCCACAACTCTCTTCTCTTGCATTAACACAAAGACCGAGACCTTGAAGAGAAGCATCACGTAAAACTTCAATGGCTTGGATTCATCAGAGGAGTCAAGACAGAGCTGTGACGAAGTTTCTCTTTGAGAGTATTGAAAGCAACGCCACACTCAGAGACCGTATATACTTCACATGCTTCTCGAGAAGGTTGGAAAGAGGCTTTGCAATCTTGGAGAAGTTCTCAACGAATCTTCGCAATAGCTTGCAAGACCAAGAAAATCATGGAGCTGCTTGACATTCCGAGGAGGTTCCCAATTCACAATTGCGGACACCTTCTGGATTAACAGCGATGCCCTTGGCGGAGATGATATGACCAAGATAAAGCACTTCATCAAGCCAAAATTCACATTTGGAGAACTTAGCATAGAATTGGTACTCTCGAGCTTGTCTAGCACCAATCGCAAATGTTTGGCATGATCCTTCTTATTCTTGGAGAAGACCAAAATATCATCAAGATAGACCAAGACGAATTCATGGTGTAGGGGTTGAAAATGAAGTTCATCATCCGAGAGAAAGTTGGAGGAGCATTGACGAGGCCGAAAGACATGACAAGATATTCATAAGAACCAAAACTTGTTCTCAATGCTGTCTTGGGAATATCTTGTTCACGAATGCGAATCTGATGATACCCCATACGAAGGTCAAGCTTGGAGAACACAGTAGCACCTTTGAGTTGCTCGAAAAGCTCATTGATGTTGGGAAGTGGATACTTGTTCTTGATTGTCTTCTTATTCAATGGACGGTAATCGACGCAAAGTCGGTCCGCGCCATCCTTCTTCCGACAAAAGAACACCACAACCCCAAGGAGATGAACTCGGTCCGATCAAACCCAGACGCTCTTGTTCATCGAGCTGCTTCTTCAATTCCTTCAGCTCATCAGTCCAAGCTTGTATGGACGCCATAAACGGGTTCAAGGCCGTGCTCAAGATCGATAACGAACTCAATCGGCCGATGAGGAGGCATACCCGAAGCTCTTCCGAAAGACATCTTGGTACTCACAAATGATCGAATTGAGAGATCGTGATTCAGTTCGCCTTTCTCATTGAGAGAAAACAACCGAATGGTTTCATCACGAAGCGCATAGATGATCACATCATTAGAAGAGTGAGTCAATTGATTTCCCCGGCAGCACAATCAAGCTGAGCTTTGTGCCGATAAAGCCAATCCATTCCGAGAATAAGATCAATATCCGAGTCACCGAGAACAAAAGGTTTAGCCGTAAACCTATAATCGCCCATCTTGATAGAAACATCCGAATCCTTGTGGTAGCCTCATAGAAGAGGCCGGAGAAACAACTCCCAAGGGTTTTTCCAACATTTCCAAATGAAATCATGCTTTGCAACAAAAGATCTAGACATGAAACAATGCGATGCACCAAAGATCAAATAAGACTTTGGCAGAATATCATTAATCGAAGATTACCCATGATCACATCAAGAATCCTCCGCTTGAGCTGCATTCATCATATTGACCTTTGCAAACTTGGGATTATGCTTGACCACCGCATTGCTGGAAGATTTCACAGAGGAGGAGGCGGAAGGCGCCTGTTGAAGCACTTGTTCGATAGTGACCTTTCTCACGACATTTGTTGCAAGTTACCTCGTAGAGCGGACGGTGGTAAGGAGCACTTGACCTTGGAGCTTGAGAATTAGACTTGTTCGATAGCTTGGGTTGTGTGGGTGGGAAATCCACGCCACCGAGTTCTTCTCACGGTAAGGCCGACGGAACGGAGGAGGAGGAAGGTAAAACTTCGCTGCTTAGCTGCCACTTGAGAGGAAGAAGAGGACTGAATCGCATCCCCGATTCTCTTCTTAGAGGCCTCACATTTGAGCTGAGCAGCTTTTTGCTTCAGAGCCATGTTGTAGAAATCATCATACTTATCCGCTCAAAAAGCACAAGAGCTAATTGCGATCTTCTCTCACACACCTCCGAATTGATAGATCATACTTTTTCATCGTGCACGCCTTGCTTAGCAAAACGAAGCGAAGCTCGAACTGGATATTGTATTGATAGACGACATGTTGCCCTGCTTGAGATTGCGGAACTCCTCACCTCAACAACACTTTTGGAATGTGATGAGCTCAAATCACGGCGAACTCATCCTGTAATGATACGACCTCCTCTCGAATCTTTGTATTGTCGGTACCACTCAGCAGCTTGATCCTTGAGTTGAAACGATGCAAACTTGACAAAGTCCTCGTGTCCGACATTGCTACAATCAAAGTGCTTGCAGATGTCCACTAACCAATCGTCATGGCCTCGGGCCTCGGCACGTAAACCGAAAGACTTCGCTGATTAGCGAGGAACCGACCGAGAGTAGCAAAATGCGGCTGATTGTTGCCTTGACCTTGATTCCTTGATTGCCTTGCCCTCGAGTACGCTTCTTGCAAGAGCTGCAAAATCATCTCGAGCATTGGCATTGGTGGCTGCCATGATAGCTTGCCAGCCTCCGGAGGCGGAGGTGGAGGTGGAGGTGGAGGGTCTGATCGATCCCCATCATTGCGATCCGGATTCGCACGCTGGCGGAGCCATCCTCGAGAGGGTGACATCCGTTAGTCCTTGATAGACAAAAAGATAAGTAGAATCAACGGATAGAAATTGCAACATATAGTCTTCACAATAAACATTCAACAAGAATGAATGAATGAATTCCAAAGTTAATCATCACACGCCCATTAAGGTGAGAAGCCACTTAGATAAAGATATGGAAATAACATCCGCTTAGAAACAATTCAATATCACAACTGAAAACAAAAGATTGGCTTTAGAATGAGCCGAACAAACACATGATAGAGATTTCGCCAAAGTGTTCGTGGTGGGGCCCACACGGACATGACGATAGCGGACGCCACGAATGACAAACAAGACGCCCCGAATCAGCATAGCCAAGGATTCTTTAAGACGCCTCGCGACCATCAGAATCGACCGTGAATGGGCGGACCACTAGACGTTGAACCCCAATCTCAAATCATACATCCGTCGGAAAGAATATCCCGTAAGCTACTAGAATTCCCACCTATAAACTCCCAAACTTTCTGGTTATGCAACTGGTGTTGGGGATACAGGGACACAAAATATATCACCCAAACTAACAATACCTAGATCCAACAGATCCATCCGTCAACACATAACCAAGAAATCCTCGAAATCGTGGTACCGACCTTCAAAAACATCCGTTATACAAGTCATGGCAATATTCCCGACTCGCCACAAGATCGGGCTATCAGGTTATCTCACCAACAACTGCACAAAAGAGATTTCGATGTCGGCAAAACTCGTATTCCGAATCGCAACGATAAAATTGTGACGACAACACCTCGAGCTCAACTCCCCGGACACCGCCACAACCCCTAAATGTCGAGGCACCAAGAACAATGTTCTCGCCACAAAACCATCGGAACGATTCCAAGATACCCACGTGATCCTAAAAAAATTTTTAGTGAAATTGAGAAGAGAAGAGTCAAAACTCTACGCCAGATACCTCACCAGAGCGATTTAAGGACCGGGAAGTAAAAAGAATCCTACTCCGATATATAAAATCCTAAGACTCAAAACATTTTCCATTCTAGACTCAACAACGCCAAAGAAACAATCAAGTAGGGGGCCTTAAGTCGGAGAAGGCTCGACACTAACTTGTATCTCGATGCGGTTATATCTCCCACGTGTCGAGGCACGACTTAGAGGCATAACCGCATTGAAAGCAATGTCGCAAGTGAGGTAATCTTCACACAACCCATGTAATAAATAAGGAAAGAGATACATAGTTGGCTTACAATGCCACTTCACACAAGACATAAATAAACATCCATCATTCGTAGTACACTCAAGGTCCGACTACGGAACCAAAATAAAAGAAGATACCCCAAATGCTACACAGATCCCTCGAATCGTCCCAACTGGGCACCACTACCGATCATCGTGAAAGACACATAGTAACGACCACGCCTCGTCGAACTCCCACTTGAGCTCGGTTGAGTCACCCGCACTTGCATCATCGAACTCGCAACTGTTTTGAAGTATCCGTGAGTCATGGGGACTCAGCAATCTCACACCCGCGAGATCAAGACTATTTAAGCTTATAGGAAGGACAGGTAGTAAAGTGGAGCTGCAGCAAGCGACTAGCATATATGGTGGCTACATCGCAAAAGAGAGCGAGAAGAGAAGCAAAGCACGGTCGAGAAGCTAATAGCGATCAAGAAGTGATCCCAACTACTTACGCCGACATAACTCCAACATCAGTTCACTTCCCTGACTCCACGAGAAGAGACCATCACGGTTACACACGCGTTGATGTGTATTTTATTGAGGTCAACTTTGGTTTTCTACAACCGACATTAACAAATTCCCATCTGCCTCATAACCATGGCACGGCTTTCAAAGATATTACCCGCAGGGTGTCCCAACTTAGCCCATTATAAGCTCTCACGGTCAACGGGATATTCTTCTACCGAAGACCCGATCAATCTCGAATCCCGGACTACAAGACATTTCGACAAAGAATAAAACAAGACCAGAAGACCACCCGACCGTGCCGACAAATCCCGATAGGAGCTGCACATATCTCGCTCGTGGCACACCGGATAAGCTAAGCGACAGAACCGACGAATCCATGTTGCTAAGGAATGGTCCCAAGACGGTGTTTAGTTTGACCAACGCCAAGGAGCACCGCCCGGGTTTAAAATAAGATGACCCGGCTCGCGAAACCCGGGGAAAAGGCTTAGGTGGCAAATGGTAAAACCAATGTTGGGCCTTGCTTGACGAGTCTTATTCAAAGCGAACTGTCAAGGGGGTCCCATAAATCACCCAACCGTAAGGAACGCTAAATCAAGGAACATAACACCGTATGACGGAAACTAGGTGGCAAGAGGAACAAAACACTGCATAAGGCCGAGCCTTCCACCCTTTACCAAGTATATAGATGTATTAATTATAGCATATATATATTGTGATATCCCCAACAAGTAAACATGTTCCAACAAGGAACAACATCTCCATGTCCCAACAAGGAACAAACTTCAACTTCACCGCAACTAGCAACGCTATAAGAGGGCCGAGCAAAGCGGTAACATAGCCAATCAACGGTTTGCTAGGAAAAGGATGGTTAGGGCTGACATGGCAATATGGGTGGCATGATATAGCAAGTGGTAGGCATCGCAGCATAGGCATAGCAAAAGAGCGAGCAACTAGCATAGCAAAGATAGAAGTGATTTCGAGGGTATGGTCATCTTGCTCGCAATGTTCTCGAGTTGTCGAAAGCTTGATCCTCGTAAGCGTTCTCAACAGGTTCCTCGCTCACGCACTCGCCTCCGACTCTACCCAAAGCAACAACACAAACAAAGGAACCACAATAAATCACGGTGCAATGCACAATCAACATGATGCAAAACATGACATGATATGCGGATGTGATATGCAATGCGATAAAAGCGCCCGAAGGTAATGATGAACCAGGCATCAACTTGGCAAACCAAGCATGCCACTAGAAAGATGAGATGATTTCGCTGAAATCGATATAAAGATCACCGAATCGGATGCACGGTTTGAAATGACAAGCAAAACAAGAATGGCGCAAATCTGCCATTAACAGCATGATGCCACTTAGCAAGCAACAATTAATTAAGCTACTGCACCCAAACGTATCAACAAGGCACATGGCAGTGATCTACACAAGATGCTCGACAAAAGATGAGCACTGAGCTACGGCTAGTTCACATCATAACAGATTCAAACAAGCATGGCAAAAGTGCACAAAATATCAGGCTGGACATGGCAAAAACAGCATCAGGTTGCAATGTTCAGAGCAACAAAACTACATGCTACAGGAACTTAAAATAGCAAAACATGGCATGGCATGAATCTACTCAAAGCATAGATCAAAAGTCCTTACTGACCATAAGCCAAAAGGATCAGAAAATATAGTAACACCCATGTCAATA